>JAOEHI010018536.1:0-13626 GCA_025447815.1 Percopsis transmontana | reverse complement strand
AAAAAAAAAAGCACTACTTTCATATTTAACATAAAATAGAATTTTTTTTTTTTTTTCTTATTATACACCCCCCCCCCCCCCCCCCCACACACACACACACACACACACACACACACCTCCCTGCTATCATCAGACTGTATTGACTCTCATCCCCCGTGGACCTGTTTAGAGTGACTGATAGGCCAGGTGTCGAACGGCACAGTGCGGTCGATTAGAAAGGTGCCGTGTTGGCATTGACCAGAGAGCCGTTCTGCTCTAATGGGCTGACTAACGATCTCTTTTCAAATGTGAGGCCTGTAACCATACTTCCCTACCCCGTGTGTTGACTGTTTCCTCACACAGACAAATACAGCAGGGACAGGCAGTAATGATTATCATATAACTATTGGGTGAACATTTTTTAAAATAATTATGAACGAAACCATGAACATAAAAATACTCATAAATAAATAAACAAATTAAGAGTGTTTCTCAACATTTTTGACATATGGCCCCTAAAAAATAGCTCTGGACCGCGCTTGCTCACACTATGAACCCCGTCTTTTTGATGCATCACACATGCAAACACTGGTCAAGATAAAATAATAAAAAATATATTGAAAAGTACATTGAAAATAATAATGAAAGAAATAATTTCAAAATCCTGAAATAATCTTGTTTCCCCACTGTTTAAGATAACAAGTAAACAGAATCAACAGACTGTTATATCCCTGTTAGTACTCATTGCTCTCCTCTGTAGCCTTGTTTAGCTGTGACGCTAGTGGGAGTGACAGATTGGATAGCACTTTGTCCAGAGCCTTACTTCAGCATGTTGTCAACATAGCAACACTTAGATAGTCCTGTTGTGGTTGCCATGGTATCAGTGTGACACTTGTTCCCCCTAGGGCCCTAGAGGAGAGACGGGTGAGAAGGGAGAGTCCGGGCCACCAGGAGCTGCCGGGCCCGCTGGGGCCCGCGGACCCCCTGGCGATGACGGACCCAAAGGAAACCCTGTACGTGGACTCCCCATTCAAACTCATGACTACAAGATAAGATAAGATCAGAACAGAGATAAGATGAGATCATATGAAATATCATAAGATAAAGTCAATATAAGTAAACTTAGTTAAGATAAACGTAGTTAAGCTTAAAATATGCTAAACTAAGACAATAATATCAGATAATGTGAGGTGAGATTCAAAAACACAAACTATGATAAGATAACTTAAGGTAAGATTCAGGTACAGTACACCGTAGGTAGAGAAGAAGGTACGCTAAGATGTTTTTTCATTGCCTCATTCTCTCCATAGGGACCTGTTGGATTCCCTGGAGACCCGGGACCCCCAGGAGAGCCTGGCGTCGCTGTAAGTAATATATAGTGAGCTAAAACTGTCTTCACAGCAGTGTTAGATTCTGTAGCTGTTACACCAGTGAGAGAAGTAAAATGGTACTGTACAAAAGGATGAAGATATTAAAGGTCCAAAAAAGGATTTGATCTACGTAAAAATGATTATAGATATTATCTTTAGAATGTTTTAAACCATGTACACTCACACAAGATTGAGATTTAAAGTGTATTGTAATTGTAGAATGGGCTATGTTGCTTTCCACTGCGTGGAAGTGGCTCAGCTGCATCTACACTAAAATATCAGTCAGTATAGAGTCCTGCTTAGTGGACCTTTTTAAGCTTTAAGTACACCTTTTTATGTATTCATTATTACTCATTTCTCATTCTTTTTTTTATTTTTTGTTTGAGAGGGTTTTGCTGTTGATGTTTGCTTGAGCCCCATAGGCTGTTTTATCTAATTTATTAGTTTTGTCATTTCTATTGTATAAGTGTTAATAACCTCCAAACTGTAAACTTTACAAAATTGTCCATGGTGGGGTCATTCATTCCTCTGTTTTCTGCTCAGGGCTTGGATGGTTTAGCAGGAGACAAGGGAGATGATGGAGAAGCCGGTCAACCTGTGAGTCTGTTGTCGTTTACTTTCCCACAATGCATGCATCAAAGCTGAGATGAAAATATAGAAAATGTCAGCCATAACTCACAGTCTGAATCTAATCTGGAGAGTAGTCTATTTTGATTGAAATTCCCCCTTCACCAGCCATATTGCCTAAGATCACATCCGCTTTTAACATAATTCATCCGTGAATATGTAGACCTGGGGTGAAAAATGGTTTGGGTCGGCTCCCTTCAATTCATCGAGTTAAAGGAGGTGATTTTCTCTAAAATTCAAAGACTGCAAAATGATCTGCTACATGTGCTGCCATCTGTTGTGTGCTCTGCTTTTGAATTAAAACTGACTATAAATATAAAGAAGAAAAAAGGCTCTATGTTTGCTATTTTATGTACAGTTTATTCCATATATACAAAATTAAACTGACAGATAAAGTGGCAGTGTTGTTGATGCTAAATCGTTATTGATGCTGTATCTTTAAGAATACATTACTATTATTATTATATATTCTGTAAGACCACCTCACTTTAACAACTTAGAAGCTTATTTAAATTGTATTTAAATGTACCTATTTTTCCTATAAATGTACCATACTGTAGTAGTTTCCTTTTTGTGTCATCCATCATGTCAAGATAGCAGTTTTCACTCATCTTAGAATAGATAAAACCTCCTTAATGCTATCTGATAGATTTAAGTTAATGCATTTTATCTCTTTAAATTTAGGGCCCTGCTGGTCCATCTGGTGAGGCCGGTGTACCAGGACCTCCTGGTAAAAGGGTGAGTACATGTTCAAAATATGAGGACACTTGGCTTGATCTAGATCGGAACTCCTGGACAAATGTAAAACGACTACAGTCTAGATGGAGTAATAAAATCAGCTGGAGCAATAGCTTGCTTTTCCTTACTGTACTTATATACTTCAAGTACATAAAATGAAAATGGGATGCCTTAACCAACAGCCTGTCAACAGCAGACAGTAATAGGCGATTGTTTTGTAGGAGGATATTGACAAACTGTGAGTCTAACTGACAGTAATATGGACCCAGGAAATTATGTTGTCACTTTCAGCTCTGGCATCGCATGTTGAGATGAGATTATTTAGTCTCACAAGCACATCTTTACGATCCCTTCCATTTACAGTTGCATATTTATGTTCTATAGTTGGCAATAAAGCACGTCAGTGAGCTGCAATCAGTGTTTGGCACAATAGTGCAAATAACAGAAGTGGCTTTCACACTACAAGTCAATCTGTTTTTTTTTAACTTGAGAATGGAAATGACTCAGTACACTGCAGGGTCCTTTCCCTATCATAAATAACTTCTCTTTATTAGCTCTGTAGTACCAGGTTCAGTCCAGGGTACTGCCATAAGCGGAATAAGGTACATAATAAGGAATGTACACGTAAATAGCTCATTTGCATGTTTTCCAGTAGCGACTCTAATTTTCAAATGTAAATTTCTTGGCGTGATAAGCTGATCATGCATACACAAGTTCAGTAGAGTTAGCACTTTTAAGCATGAGATTTGTATTCTGAGGGACAGACTACAGATGACAGGGGTCGCACAGCAAATTAGCAGAGCTTCAATCCATATTAATGGACTTTATTGATACAATGTTTTTCATCCTTTGCCATGGTCCGCTAGGTTATTCTCCTCGCCAATATCTGTGTGGCCTGGTGGCCACAGATGCATTAACGCACAAACAACACGCTATGAACGTAACATACACTGACATAACCAGCCTTATGTCTTGTCTATTAGATTATGGTTTGATGCCAAATGGCCATCCACTTACAAGTCTTTGACCAGAGGCTGTTTTATGAACACCCTAGCATGCCCTTTTTGCCACCACTAAGTCCATTTGGGATGTAGGGCCATTTGCTTACACTGATGATGTCTGACCATGTGTCAGACCGGCACTGTGCATGGACATGCACTTACTGTTTGACAGCAAGCTCATTTCCCTCTGGCTTTTATGTGCTTTAGTTAGTTAATTTGTCAGTTAGTTAGCTAACCCAGTGGTTTTTAAAGTGTGGATTGGTTAGTTTTTCTTACAATGATGTGATTTGAGATTCTGTCCGTTATTCCTCAGGGACCCATTGGACCTGCAGGTCAGGAGGGAAGACAGGGTGAAAAGGGTTCTAAGGTAAGTCAGAAATGTTACCTTCCAATACCTCCCAGTGGAATAAAATTGGAGAAATAAAAGTCATGTGGTTCTCAGGTGCATGCACACTCAAAGACTTCTAACTTTCGGTTGTTCTTGCTATCTTCATTTTAATGTATCCTTCATAAAAGCACACAAATGATGCACACAGACACACACACACACAGAAAGTGCAAATTCCATCTGCACTGAGGTAAAGGATTAGACTTGATTTGAGGGAGACAATGCATGAGGAACACGGTGATCCTAGAGTGTTAAATCCAGGCCTAATTGGCTGTCAGAACGATTTAATCTCCTCATCCTATCACGCTAGCCAAAAACTTCAATACATAAAAGCTCCCAGTTGCCTTTCAAACACAGCAGATGTGATGTGGCACCAACTGATCTGTTGGATGCTTTATCCCCAGTCTAACTTTTTTTGAAGGCTCCAAATTGAGAACAAGGAATCACTGACTGTAGGAATAAAGATCCCTTCAATACACATATTGCCTACAGAAAGGTAAAGCAATTTGATAGTTAGGTTACCAGCCAATTGTTTAGTCAACGTGTGGACATACAAACATATATTACATTATAAAATATAATACCTAATAAAATCTAAAATTCAACATACTTAACGTCCTGTATATTGATTCAAAACAAACAGTGATGACACAGCACTTTTTAGACACTGACAAGGGACTGGGTAACATTGCATGACAAAATCGTCACGCCAAGCTGTAAATTCTGTCCAATGTGGCCCGTCACACAGCAACATAGTACCAATTCTATGGAGGAATGATAAGTGTGTATAGGAGAAGCCAGTGTGATGGTGACAGGTATAGTCTAGTGGTCTAGGTGTTGGACTCCCAGCCGGAAGGTCATGGGTGCGAACCCCAGAGTTGGCCTACCTGTAAACATCCTCGAGCAAGATGCCTTACCCCTACCTGCTCCATGTAATAGCACCATGTAATTATAAGTCACTTTGGATAAAAGCATCTGCTAAATGACGTAATTGTAATTAGATATGACTATGGTGTAATACATAGAATCATAAACAAACCACACAAAATATATAAATTTTTGTGGTTTAATTTATTATTATTTATTACATATTCATTTCATATTTAGAATATGTTTAGATATTTCTCAACTTGCAGTGTGTTGAAATTTTGTCCTGTGTCCACAGGGAGAGGCCGGGGCTGAGGGACCTGTTGGCAAAACCGGACCTGTCGGGCCCCAAGGACCTGCTGGAAAGTCCGGTCCAGAAGGCCTGCGTGGAATACCCGGCCCTGTTGTGAGTATAATGCGATCACATATATGTGACTTCTTGTTGTTATGTTGGAGACACTGTAGGAGGCAATGTTACCAGAAATCTAAATGGTTGTTATTTTTACCAGAACTTAAGTTTTAACAGAACTACCATGTTTTCTCAGGGTGAACAAGGACTTCCTGGAGCCTCTGGTCAAGATGGCCCGCCAGGACCTCTTGTAAGTGATTGGCTGTCTACCAGCCCATAATAATTCCCTGTAGTGTGCAGATATAGCACATTTATTGGTCTCACAGTGTGTATATGCCATGCTCCTCTGGTGCTCTCATACACCATGGCAATAAGGATGGTGCAGCACAGCCACCATGCCTTAGAGGCTCAGCCCATCAATCAAATATATTGTAAACTTTACCAACTTCATAGATGAAGATTGTCTAGTGGGGCAGGATAGTCTTGTGGTCTAAGTGTTGAACTGCAACCCGGAAGGTCATGGGTTCAAGACCCGGATTGGCCCTAACTGTAAGCATCCTTGAACAAGCTGTCTAACTCCTACCTGCTCCATATAATAGCAGTATTTAATTGTTCGTCGCTTTGGATAAAAGCATCTGCTAAATGACCTAATTATATGAACATTTGTTTATATTCTCCATAAAACACTGTACTAATGTTTTGCATATGCTTGTTTATTACCAATAAACATGTATTATGTATGTATTATATGACATGACATGATCTAAAGGGAACTTTGGATAAATATTTCTAAATTACTAAATTGTAAAACACATTTTACTCTTTTCAGTATTCATAATTTATTCAGAATGAAACCAGACATTGAGATATACAGTATATCAATATATATCTTTATAATTTATTATACTATTTAATGAATAATAGCTTATTTCAGTCAAAGGACAGATGCATAATAGGCAATAGATTGAGGTGTTTTTTGTGTACCATCCCTGTTTATTAGATTTAATTCCTTCCACTGAGCGCTACATTTGTCAAACTTTCTCTCCGCAGGGACCCTCGGGCCTGCCTGGTATGAAAGGTGACTCTGGTTCCAAGGGAGAGAAGGCAAGACACTATTACGATGCTTATCTCAAATTGCTTCATTGTGTATTTCTCATATCTGTTTATGTGCCTTATCGGAAGCTTCCCAAGTAGGCAAACATCTAAGGCTGTTGCCTCACTTTGTTCATTTTCTGGCAGAGAGGGGGGAAAACATTTTTTATTCTGCTATGGAGTTTTAACACAGGGATTCTGTAAAGTCATTAGATATGTACTGGTTGAATATCTTCTTTGTTATGGCCAATGCCAATATTTTGTGGCGAAATGAGATACCTAACTAGCAGATGGCCAAATTGTAGCAGCAAGAGTAATTATTTACATGCAGGCATAGACCCTACTGCTGTCCTCTGGCCATACATTGTTTTACAACCTATGTGCACATATTTAGCTTTTACTAAGACAATAACATCAGATAATGTGAGGTGAGATTCAATAACACAAACTATGGTAAGATAACTTAAGGTAAGATTTAGCGGCTGGAATTCTTAATTAGTGTAGGCGTTATATTTCTTATTTTGTTCCTTCTGTCCCCAGGGACACCCAGGTCTCATTGGTCTGATCGGACCCCCTGGCGAGCCTGGAGAGAAGGGAGACAGAGGCTTACCTGGTCCTCAGGGTACTGCTGGGGGGAAGGGTGACTCTGTAAGTACAACAGTGGGCATCAGTTCCCAAATGTATCGCCACCATACAGTACAAACTAGAACTCCATTAATATCCATTAAAATCCATTAAACTCCATAATATTGACAATGTTTTGGTCCTTAGCTCACAAACATCCAACGCTGGTCAAAATGTTGCATTTATAATTGTTCTGTTTTATTCCACAAGGGTCTTGGCGGCTCTTCTGGTCCTCTTGGGCCTCCTGGCCCCCCTGGGATCCCTGTAAGCTCCTCTTCTTATCTAATAAATGGTCCTTATTTTATACTGTGTCACGTTATTATAAGTAGTAACCGACTCTCTTTACTCTCTCCAGGGCACTCAAGGAGCGAAGGGATCCAAGGGGTCATCTGTAAGTTCTGTTTATATTTTGCTTCTTCTTTTTATCTGATACTGAATACTGATTAAGTGAAGGGCATTGTTCCTGACGTTGCTCTTTTCTCCTTCAGGGTTCCCCGGGTCAGAAGGGAGACACTGGATTGATTGGACCACCTGGACCACCTGTGAGTTAGAGACGAAGCTTTGTTTGTTACCTCTGATTCAGATCAGTATCATCAGAGTCATCACCGCAAAACGATGCTGTTACATGGGTGACGGGTCAGCAATCAAGTGCCTGTGTTCGAAAAACATTGCTCCAGTTTTCTGCTAGCACCTGTGTTTTTAAATTCACCGTCAAACGTGTGTTGTTCTGACTAGTTGAATGTGGTCCAATCGCCTGCTAATGATATGATGGACATTGGCACCGCCTCTATGAATGACTCCCCAGACTGATATGCAGAGCAGAACAAATCGTGGAGCTTACACAATCAAAATGCCATGTCCGGTCTACCAATCTTTAACTAACAATGTAATGTTACATATTACTAACCCTTTTCCCAATGTGGCCCATTGTGCCATAGGGTCCTCCAGGTGACATGATCCAGGCCCTGCCCATCCAGCAGAGCTCCGGTAAGACCAGGAGGCACGCTGAAGTGCAGGGAGACGAGGCCCTGGCCGACTACGGTGCGGAGGGCATGGAGGACGTCTTTGGCTCACTCAACAACCTCAAGCAGGACATTGAGCGCATGAAGTTCCCCATAGGCACACAGGACAACCCTGCCAGAACCTGCAACGACCTCCACCTCAGCCAGCCCGACTTCACAGATGGTATAACATTAATGTCGGGCTTTTCAAACTGTAAAGCAACATGTAAAAATTATCATTTTAAATTAAAATATATACGTTTAAAAAAATTTTAAATCAAGTTTTCATAGTGTGGTCTAATAGTATAGTCATGGTTGTTTATACTGTATATAATCTATTGGTCAAGTGGTTATATTATTGTTTACATGGTTCATTGATCCGCTTTGGCAGCAGATATAAAAAGTATACCACAAGAAGAGATTAATCCCCTGTGTAATGCTGCTGTAACACTGCTTATAGAAATATACAGAAAACAACCATTAACCAAGTCTCTACTGCCGGGGAGTCTCACTGTTTATAACTTGCATCTTCTGCCTTTCCCTTAGGTAACTACTGGATCGATCCAAACCAAGGATGCCTAGGAGATGCTTTCCAGGTCTATTGTAACTTCACAGCTGGAGGAGAGACCTGCATCTTCCCAGATCAGAAGTCCACAGGGGTAAGTGGTTCAATACTGAGGGGCTTAATAGCATTTACGGCTGAGTCTCAGTGTTGGTCACAGCTTGCTTGGGGTGCCATGTCACAGGAAACCCAGTTTTTACATTTATTACTGCATTAGTATGGCGAACCACAACTACTACTACAGCTACTGTACGTTAAACATAGCAGAAGTACTATTTAGAAGTATTTGTAAGTAGTGTTTACCTCAGACCTGTATGTTCTTGTTGTTGATGTTCTCACACTTGTATTGTATTACTGGTTGATTCTTTGCAACAGGTGAGAATATCTAACTGGCCCAAGGAGTCTCCTGGCTCATGGTTCAGTGAATTTAAACGAGGCAAAATTGTGAGTAAACAGAACGTTATGTTCGCCTTTAGTGGGCATTTTCAGAATTTTAGAAACATTTTCTTCTCTATAGCATTCTCCTTCCCCTCTTCTCATCCTTCACTCTTTCATCCATGCTCCTTTTTTTATCCATCCCTCTGTTCTCCAATCCTCTCTTCCTCTACTCTCCCTCCCTCTCATGCTCTCACTCCGTCCCTTGCTAATTCCTTTTTCTCGTCGCCTGTTCCTCAGCTGAACTATGTGGACACAGCAGACAACACCGTCAGCACGGTGCAGATGACCTTCCTGAAGCTGCTGAGCTCGTCGGCCCGCCAGAACTTTACCTACATCTGCCACCAGTCGGTGGCCTGGTACGACGCCAAGGCCGATAACTACGACAAGGCGCTGCGCTTCCTGGGCTCCAACGACGAGGAGATGTCCTACGACAACAACCCCTTCCTCAAGGCTCTGTCAGATGGCTGCTCGGTAATTTGCCTCTTGATTCTTTTTTGTATTTGAAGATAACACATTCGTTATATATATATATTAAAAGTTATGCGACTAAAAAAGACAACCCATGGCTATCTTCATAGCCAAGTCAAATCTTCTCCTAACACCCTCCTCTCTGTGCTCTGCCCCCAGCTGAAGCAGGGCTACTCCAGGACGGTGATGGAGATCAACACTCCCCGCATTGACCAGGTGCCGATCATCGACGTCATGCTAAATGACTTTGGGGACCCCAACCAGAGGTTTGGCTTCGAGGTCGGACCCGTCTGCTTCCTCGGCTAGACACCTGACCACGACCAACCGCCCCCCCCCCCTATCCCACCAACCCCCAACTACCCTACCCCATCCCCGCCAAACGACAGGGTCAGAGGGCACGTAGCAACACACACATGCTGAGAGCCGACATCCTTCGCCTTCTCTTCTCGCGGAACCAAACCTGTGTTGTTTTTGTTTTGTTCGTTCGTTTTGTTTGACCAAGAAGATCCACTGATGCCCAGAGCAGAGGAGTGCCCACGGACCCTGTCGCGAATGCATTGACCCAAGGGAAACTGTAGTCCTCGCCCTTGTGGGGCCAGAATCACATGACTCTAACCTAGTAACGGGAGTGACATCAGTAGAAAGACGTTTCATGCCGTGGTGGACAGTGGCGCACTCTCAGCACCAGAGAGAGGATCTGCTCACCCCTCTACCCAAAGCCACTTTAGCCCCCCTCGCCCCAACCCCCACCCCACCCCACCCCTCGCTTTCTGGAGGCTCCAGTGCTGCTCTGATTAAAACCACAGAGGAGCTTTTGTGTGGAAACACAAAAGACCCAAGGTGCTACAAAAAAAGTGCATTTTGATCAACTGTAATTATTATTATTATTTTGTACAATACTGTTCCTTTCTGAATCCACTTTCAAAGTTTGCATGTTCATCCCAAAGTGTTTGATGCTCCAAAGTGTTTGATAATCTGTTAAGAAATACATTTTGCAGTGAATATATTTTGTTTGTCTGAAATGTCTGTTAAGACCTAATTGATATAAGTTTTATGTTGTATTTTCAAAACAATGATAATCTAGATAAATTAGACCAAATGTCACCAATTTGTAAGTATTAAAAGTTCCTTTTGTAAATAATAATTTCATTTTTTTTACCCCTGTTAGCAACAAATTCAAATAAATAATCACAGAGGATTCAAACTTCATTTTCTCATATCACTTGTGTTCTTGTTTTTACTATACGATTTATTTTCATTAACAAATTAATTAAGATTGTAATATAAAAATGGCTGGACTGCTACAGTGCAGTATCAACTCATAAATGAGATACTTTTTTTCCAAATAGACTTTATTCTTTTAGATGGTATACCTCAATGGCTCGAAAAAAGTTAAGAGACTTGGTTGATCAACCATACAGTATATATGGGGGAGTTCTTTTTTTTCAGAAGAATAAATAAATGTCAAGCTGTCCAGTTTTTTTATGAATGCACAAACAGCCCTGTCAGTTCATATTTTTATTTTGTAACAATGAAGAAATGTTTTCATGTTTTGGATGGTTAACTCAAAAATATTAAAACTGGATTGTGAACAATATTGGTGGAATGTCTGTATTGTTGGCTACCTGCGCACAGCAATTGATACGTATCTAGTAGTCTAATTTCATTTCTATGCTGTTTTATGCAGCACCTATTACTGTTCTTTACTATAATTTTTACAGTTTGAAGAATTAGTGGTATAGAGTGCAAGGGTTCCTTTGTGCTCATGAGTCAGTCCTGCTGAACTCAGGCCATCCAATCTCCCATGCAGGTTACTTTCTCTTACTTTCTCAAAATGGATTTAAGATTAAAATATGTCTGCATTTTCGTTTCCATTGCTTACGCCTATAGTAGCAAAGACCTCAGAGCTGCTTTCCAACCTGTGTAATTGTGTTTACAACTTATGTATGTAAAACTCAAATAAATGTTTGGTTCCTTGCCAAATTCTCATTGCAATGGTTTGCATTCCATTAGACATTTATTCATTTTTTAATTAGATTTAATTGAGATTAAATTATAACGGATTTTTAAATTATAACAGAGTTTGAGGTTTACGCCGATCTAAAGAGACCCTCAATTAAAGCACGGGTTGCTTGAATCTTTTGCTCAAGGGCACTTTGCACACACAGCTATGTCTGAGGGACCTTATTGTTGTTACTGGAGGAACTGCTAGGTTTCTCTATGTCTGTTCTATTATATCCTGCTATACAATTTGATGCTCACCTCTCATATGAGAAAAGCGAGTTGCATTTCCACTACATTACACATTTGAGGACAAGACCCTGCAGTCATCACCCTGTTAATGTTAACTGAACCACTGTGTTCTCCACTGGGGAGGTTGACTTCAACATAAAGACATCAGACATTGTAGTTTATTATTATGTAGTATATTCATACATATTCCAAACAATGCCCATTAGATGGATTGCTGTGCATTGTTGAATGAATTGTTGTTTGAATGTGTTTTGGAGCAGTTTAAATATACATTTGTCATTTTATAGAAAGCAAGAATATACAGCACTCCAGCCAAACCACCCACACTGACATGAACATGTTTTTGCTTATAATGCTGATGCAATGGGTAAAGAAACAGCAAATTGAGAGTAATTATCGTCTGTTCCCAGGGAGCGTGTTTAGTATTAACTGTGGCGGTTGTGAGTCACGTTAGACTGATAAAAAAGAGTAGGTATAAATCACACAGGGGGAGTTTGAGTTTGTTCCTTTTCAGAACAACCGCAACAAAACAACAGAAACAAAACGGCAGTAACATACTGTAGTTCACTACAATTACAATTACAAATATAGCCGCAAGCGGCGATTCGCAGGTTCAAACCTTTTTTTTTCAATAGCGACATCAAAGTAATTTCATACATGTGATTCAACATTGTTATAAAACATATCCTGCAAGTTTTGTAACGATTGGACAAACATTTTCTGATCTATAGCCTGATTTGCGAGGATATATCCTGAGAGATTTATGATTATTGGAGAATGAATATGTGATTTATAGTCAAATTTGTGTTATGTCACTCACCTATCTTGCACTTGTAGCGCCCCCTAGTGGCGAATGTATATGAAACTGTTTGGGTATATCTGGGGACATTATCTGAACATATCCGGTGAGATTTGTGATGATTGGCCCTATGATTGCTGATTTGTGTTCATTTATGTCCAGAGCCACACCCCTTTCGAAGTTCATTTGTCAATAACTTGTAAAGTAATTGAGATATCGACATACTTTATGCAACTTTTAATAAACTTGATGCAATGATGATTCGCTAAAATTTGGTGGCAATCTGACCTATGGTGTTGGAGGAGATGTAAAAAATGTGTTTTCAAAAGATTAAAAATGGCGGAAACATTTTCTTGGCAGACCTTAATGGTCCTGTAGGCTTTTTTAAAGAGCACTTTGATCTGCACCTGTGTGAGAAATGTTAAGTCAATCGGACTTACGGTGTGAGGGGCGTAGCCTTTCATATTTGAAGCTTTTCATATTGGAGCTTTAATTACAGCGCCACAATGTGGCCAATTGGGTTCATATTTCTATGGAAGCAAATGCACACCATTTCCAGTTATTCCCCCAAGTTTCATGTTTCTAGCTCATTCCAGCTCACGGGAATTTGAGCCGGCGTGGCAGACAGCAAAAAATAATAATAATAATAATAATAATAATAATAATAATAATTAAAAAAGACAAACATAGAAGGGTTCTACCACTTCGAGAGTTGAACCCTAATAAAGGTCTATTAGCAGAGAAAGAAATGTACAGCGATACATCATAGCAGGGACATGTAGTCTGGTTAGGGGTTTGGAAGAAATTTCAGTTTATGATATTGTATTCCCAATAAATATTGTTAATTGTGATTATTGATTTGTCAGTGGTAATTGAATTTTTATTACTCCAACATTTTTTATTTTGATTTGTAGATTTATTTGAGAAATATGTTAGAATAAAAACAAGGCTGTATTACAAATTAATTGTCTCCCAATTGTACCACGCCCATAATAGAATGTCACATTTGATTGGCTCCTGCATCAAAGCCACGCCCACTCTCTGTATTGTGATGTCATTTCTGCCACAAC
>JAOEHI010018526.1:0-28602 GCA_025447815.1 Percopsis transmontana | reverse complement strand
GGGGGGGGGTGGGTGTGTTGTTGTGGGGGGGGCGGGGGGGGCGGCGGGCCCCGCGCCCCCCCCCCCCCCAAGTAGCGGTGGGTGAGAATGTTGAACAACCAGGGGACCATTTCAGCCTTGAACATCTGCTACAAACTATTTATTATGGCTTCACTTTTACAGTGAATGGCTCCGTCCTAGAAATAACATGTTAACACTAGTAAGTAGTTTCACCTCTTTTAACAGGGGAATGATCATCGATAATGGAGAACAACAAAAAACGAAATTTAAGGGGAGCTGAAATGCATGAATCTATATGCTTATATATGCTTTCAAAAATATTAGTGATGGTGAGCATACTATGTTATCTGTTCCTGGAATATTACCTGTCTGTATTAAGCTTTTCCAGTTGTGGGATCAATTGCATTGTCTCAACGGACCTGAAAGAGCTGTCCCAGTCAGATATCACATTAGTGCATGTTAAAAGAGAGCAACACCAACTGAAATGGAATTTTCCACTCTAAGAGAGAAAAAATATGGGGGCCTTGTCTAGAGATTATTGGTATGACTTATAAAAATAGCAGTAGCAGTATAGTATTCTCTAGTTCCTTACTAATTTACTAATACTATACTGGGCACATACATCAGAATGGATTTAAAAGACCAGTATTTATTCAATATGTAAAGGCTATTTTAAACAACATTTATTACTGTGATTCCAGTAAAAATGCGACAAAATCTGGTGGCGGGCGTCTCTTTACAGTGTCTAGCTTTTTTTCACCAGGTTCACAGTAATAGAAAGTCAGGCAAACAGTGTCACAGTTTTGGCAGCATTGTGTTACACATGGGTCCTAAAGTAACAGTCTATCTAAGATAATCTTCCAATTGAGCTCAGTAAGAAAATTATCATTGCAAATTAGTAGTAATGATTTACCCCTTATCACCACGGTGGCAGAAGGCTTCGGCCATTATACTTATTGCTCTGTCCCTGAGCCTCAAATATAAGTTACCACCCACATTTATATCTCATAGAAATATTGTGCAGCACGATCAGCTGTCGGCTACAATGATGTGGGGCCTACATAAATGAAAGCACATCATTTACTTACTGTAGTTCCTGTTAGATAGTAAACACTCTTGGGACTAATTAAAATATGCCATTACCTGTTATCGGAGCCCAGATAGAAGACGATCTGCCGCAAGACACCAACAGTGCCTTATCCTTTAATAGATGACTTATTATTTAATCTATATATTACTGTCCAAATAATCAGCCTAGTGGCCATTAAGTGGATTGTAGCTGAGTGTTGTAGTCAAGACCACCTCAGAAGAGATCAAGACAAGGCAAAGACTCTGAGGGAGTCGAGACTGAGTAAAGACCGAGATCAGGACAATCTAAGATTTGAGTCAAGACAAGAACAAAGCAGGTCCAATTAAAAGCCATGACTGTGTTATGAAGGTAAATTGTATAATTGCTGATTTTGCCACTAGTGTTGGTCAAGCTCTCTATTTGATACTGTGACTACTTATGTGTGTGTGTGTTTGGGTTTGTCTGCATTTTGTTGGGAAAAGTGACAAATGTGTTAAATCTGTTTGTGCAGGTGGGTGGCAACAATTGTACAACCCCTGTGTACTTGGCTGTTCTTGAAATATAATTCCAATATAATTCAAAATGTGCTCTCAAGAGACAGAGCGGTTTTCAAGTGTACTAAAGCCTGAACTGCTACCGTGCTGAGTTTGCAGGTACGGCAACATGCCCTACAACTGACAAAACTACAGAAATCACCCAGCCTAGACAACCCGCCCCAGTGCCAGCGCTGAGCTTTGCCTTTCACCACAACACAGATAGGACATAACATAGAAGCCACACATGTCACATTGACTTACTACTAAGGAATGCAAAACTCACAAAGGAAGAGCAAAAGAAGCCAGTCGAACAACAAGAATGAGAGATGCACAAATCAATAGAGTGACACAGTCACAAGGGGTTTTGCCAAAGCCAGTGCTGCTGTGCAGTGGAGCATAGTGAAACTCTAGGCAAACAACAGGGCCCCCAAAAGGTCCTTGAATAACTGTGTATGCGCACTGCAAAGGTTCAAATGTTTTTGCTGTTGCCACTTGCTGGGTCATCAAATGACGGACTGAGAGACGTTTTTTCTTGGGAAAAAACTTTCTTTTCTTTTTCTTTTTTCAGATACAGTAGGTTGGAAATGATCTTGTCTAAGCAAATTTCTCTTTTCAAAGATTAAATGTTGGTACAATATATCATAAGGTTGGCCCGTGTCATTAGCTTGTGAGAAACAGAAAGAATAATAATAGGCAGGTTACAACTGGCAGTCTTTGACAAAATAGCTATAATACCTGCTATTATAAGTAAGATGAATACTACAGTACATACAAGGCTTTCACATGGCTTTCAGGTGAAGGGCCTATAGGGACTTGTGATCTTTGAAACAATATTTTCGATTGCAAGGTTTTCATGTGACAATGAAGAAATGTTTCCTTGCCAGCCTCGCCAGGTTACACCATAATTCACGCAACAAATATAATTTTATCCACAGCGCTTAGTCAAAGTGTAATGCATGCTGTGTAACGTTAAAGCCATTATGTCAGTTATGGCCCATAAACACCATTATTCACATACTAGTATTCCTGGGTTGTAATGTGATTTTTGTGATTGCCGACATCTGAGCATAATATCAGGGGTGATATTATGAACGCTGGGAGGCGTCTGAATGTGCATCTGATTCACAATGGGATGAGCGGGGTCTGTCATGTTGTCCTATGAAGGATGAGCTGTAGCCGAGGTGGCCTCACTGGCCTCGGGGAAACAGATTAGAGGTAATAAGCTCCACCCACTGTATTCAATCATTCACCTCTATTTGCTATAGTTGTATATACGTAGTTGATTGTTTGCCAAGAGAAACAATTGGGAGACGGTAATACCAATAAACTAGGTCTATTATGGGATAGTCACTGCTGTGTGGGAAGGTGTTTGATTTGATGTTTGATTAAAAAAGAAATAAAGAAATAAGGGGGGATAAGGTATGTAATACCAGTGGGGAAATCAGTTTTATGTCTCTTGTGTTGTATACTACCCTGAGAAAAACGTTGAAGTGGTACGGATACGTTTATTCACACATGAACATCTTTGACACTGCAAAGTGTCTACAGCAGCATTTTCATGTCCATAAAGTATTGAATTATTTCCTTCACATTTCCCTTATGGAAAGGTAGCAGATAAAACATGTCCGTGCGATTATCAATAGACCTCTTCATTAGGTTTATTGCTTTGGGCAACGTAAAGAGAATTCCACCTTCCACAATATGTGATCAATATTTCATGTGTTATTGATGCACGTTTATGAAACCTTACACACTTCTCTGTCTCAGGGGAAGTGAAGTGTGTCCCATAATTAGCAAACTCTACATGTCCACATGATCTGTCCACAGCTCTGGCAAGTCTGGAGGTCATAGTTGCATTATTGATGTTTGGATGGGTGCCAAGATATCAGTTAATATTCCAAATCCTGCACCCTCTAGGAAAACTACCAGACACATGAGGACAAACAAATGAAGATGTATTCCCTCTCATTCCCAGGAGTTATTTTATCTGAGGTTTATTCTGTTCTGTTCTATGTTTTCAGCCAACAAAATAAAAAACAGAAACCGCACTATCAACTTCTGTTTGAGGAAGGTAGGGAACTGTGTGAGCCTAGGATTGATGTAGGGGAAGAAGTAGAGAGGAGTGCCAGCCAGTCCACACTCAGGAGGGACACACGTTTAAAACCAAAACCTTTTTTGTTACACTAGGTTTCAGCAAGCCTCACGAGACCATGCTGATCTTGTATGGTCTTGAATGGTCTTGAATGGTCCTTGAATATTGGTTGTTATTTGAATTGTGCCGATCAGAAACCCGAAGGTTTACCAAGTACTCCAAAGTGATTCCCCATTCATTTCAATGGGGAAAAAAGGGACGCGGGATCAGGACAGACGTGTCTGAGTTAGAGCAGTGCCGATATGTCAAAAGCTCTAGGAAGAGAAGCGGCACCAAAAAATGGGTGGAGTATAGAAGAATAAGAAGAGAAGAACACTTAAGAAGAACAGTAGTGTGATAATAACGACCTGTATGATTGTTGGACAAGTCCAGCGGTTGGAGCCCAAGGAGCATCAGAACAATGCTGACGGCTTTGCCCGGGGCTGAATGAAGGTACTGCTGACAGCTTCCTCTGTCTTCTTTCATCCTTCTCCTTCACCATGGGCCCCAGCCACAGACAGACATCTCTTTTTCCTTTGCCAGCTGGGCAAAGCCAGTGCTCTGATATAAACGTGTTTTCACCAGAGGTGGTAGCAGAAATACTTGTAATAGCTTTATTAGTGGACTAAAATGGATGGGATTTGTACCCATGTAATTGAAAATGGATAACATGTTTTATATTATGGGCCCACTCACAGAGACAGAGTAATAAGCTTAATTCATATTTTAATAACCACACAGCGCATAAAGATAACTCTCTCCACAATCATACCTTTCCGTTGCAATTCAATAAATAAAATGTATTCTTTCAGACATAGGAACACAGTTATATCATGCAGTTATTTATGATGTGCAATTCTACAAGTATCTATATCTGAGTAAACAGCACCTTGTGGCTGTATAAAGCTCTGTCCTACTTATACTGTAATGAGCAATATATCCTCATTTATAGCTCATATCATGCCATAGAAATTAAGAGCAGAAGAATGTCCCCTTTGCTTTCCACACTGTGTTCACTTGTAGAGAAGACTTACAGTATGTTTGTGTTGGCAAAACTGCAACTGTGCGATATTTAACCAAGTAAGAGGAATTTCATAATATAACAGGACAGTTTAGTTGGAAATTAAATAAAGTATGCCAATCTTCAGCCAATCTTGATGTGTAAACAGTTTACTTTTTTGGCTCCTGTCTCACTGATGTTTTTGGAGTCGCTCGTGCATTAAAAGTCAGAGGGAACCAGCTCTCGCCGTCTTCTGTTTTCTCCTTTATTTCTTCATATCTGCCCTGCTGTCAAGTACAAACATCATTGACGTGTAGGTTGGGTATGACTTTTAATGCAACGTTATCCTTTTTCTGGCATTGGTAAGTATTGAAGTGTATTGAGCGAATTTATGTTTTATTTTGCTCGGGGTTGCCCCATTCACATCAATTAGGTTAGGGTCTTTGGATCAATGGAAACCAATTGTGGCAATGAAACTACGTTTGCAATGTCATCAATCGGATCACATAGCAGGTTAATGTTAGCCAAATGGTATTTCAGTCACTGTACTTCGTAAGATAGCTGGCTTATTGCTCACTAATGAACAATTCTGATAATGAGCCATTAGCAAATAATCTATTAAATGTGGTAAGCACAGGTCTAGACCCAATAATGGATAGTGGAAAAACTAAGAATCAAACACACAATATTGTACAACGTTTAAGGTTTTATTATTAACCTCATTAAGCTCATATTGGTAAAAATGGTGATCTTTTAATAACCTTTAATGTTTAAACTGAACTAATTTCTCTTCGGTCTAAATGTTTATGAGGTTTCTTTGGTTGTCTGCTTCACTTTGGTCTGTATAAGGGTTTAATCTGGCCAAAACAACCGAGATTGTATGCAAGCTCACAGTGTGTAGGAATCCCTTTTGTATCCGAGGCTTTGAATTCTATTCCCCAGTGCACCAGCAAAGAGGAGATTCTTCGGTCTGCAAAGCAGTCTTTATCTTTGGCTTATCAATGACAGCATTACAGTGTCTGTTTTTGTTACACGGGTTACAAGGTTATGCTATGGATCTTAGCTAAGTAATACAATCCATTTCTTAGTGACACATGTTGGTATCAAAGAAATAAAACTAGGCTTAAACCAAAAATCGAACTTGCTTGTTGTTAATGCATGACTACAGTTTTAAATGCATATGGACATAATATTGTCAAACAAATGGCACAGATTTTTCCACAGTTGCTATCTGTTCTGATAAATAGTTGGGCTATGAACGTTCTTCAGTCCATCGTTGTGTGATGTTCACCTGATATTGCCCAGCTGCTGTTCTTGGAAATGTACAGACAGACTGACCTTTCCAGACTGACCAGACTGACTGTGCTATTGGGAGTTACAGGGTGAATGACAAATCCTTTGTTAAGAAAGACAGCTGAATGACGGAATAGTATCAGTGTTCTGCCACTCTATTGAGATAAATATCCATTTTGTTCTCCATCAGAATTAATATGACACATTTTATTGCCCAATATAAAAGGCAAAAATGATTCACAGCCCTCAGAACAGTCCATGTTAGTTCTGCCTAAGTAAGTTAAATGTGTAGCAGAAAATGAATTCATTAGAATCTTCAAAGTGGATTGATAATGCTCTAAACCATTCTTGGGCCTCCGGCTGAGGCAGCCAGACTGAATGATGTTTAATAACTATAATGTGACTTCTTCTCTGTGTTAGTGGGAACAGCTGTTTATCCATGAAGAAGCAGGTGAGAGATTATAGCTGGATTAAGTCGGACTGCTCTTCTAAGAACGTGGAAAATAAACAGTTGTTCCAGACCCCATGCATATTCAGCTCGCTGTGACAATGGGATCATCAGTGCTTTGAAGCGCTTTGCTGACAGAAATGCATTTAGTTTATTTATGCTAGAGAGGATATGTGTTTCATGGTGTATGCCACATTGCCAGCGTCATTTCTTTACTGTTGGTTCTGAATGGGAATTTGAGCAGTGGGTTTGACACTGGATGTGCGCCAGATGTGAGAGGGCTGAGCGAATAGCAGCCCCAGGTCTATTTCCATGTGCTCTCTCAAGGTCACGTTGGAAAGCTTTAGAGCAGCAATAGGCTGCTTATCTTATCCTGAGGCGAGGCTTTGGTACCTCCATTAATCAAACAGTGTTAGTTACAGAGGCGATTGCAAAATCTTTAACTGAACGTGCAAGTCGGGGGGTTTGTGTTTGCATGCAAACATATGCACATACATTTTATCTTTTCCATGATCACAAGGTCTAGATGTGGGTGGCTTAATATGAATCTTGCTGTGGAAATGTAAAGGCCTTTTCAGTCTAGGACTCCCCCGCAGACAAATGCCTAGCACTGTAATTCCAGGTACTGGGTTATTCACTAGTAGCTTTAGAAAATTTGAAGTATATCAAAACCTGGTTTGGACAGGCTATCTCTATTTGTAGTGTATACATGCATAATACCTAAACAGAATTCATGTTTTGCCTCCCTCGTTTGAGGGATAGGGCCATTTGTTTGGATGTGAATCCGAGACACTTGATACAAGTTAAAAATACATATTATCACAATTTTCCGTTGGAGGGTGTGGAAGTGGAGGCCATTTGGAGCAAGACAAATGACAAAGTGAGGAAGTTGGGTACATTTATTGACAACACAATTGTCTCACTCTGCCCTATCTCCCCCACTCCCTCTGTCACTGTCTCCAGGTGTAATGTTCTGTAAAATGGAGCTTGCATCACTAAGCCCTCCTTTATTAGTTTTTCTTTTTATAGGGTGCGATTTGCACAAATAATTTCCTGCTCTCCATATGTTCTATATGGGCCAGTGATTAGGTTTTCCCGCTTGTAGCTCATGGGGTAGGACAAAGAGGACTTCTTGTGCCTATGATGAAACACATCTTTTAGCGCTGCACGCATGCAGCTTTAAACACACCACTGAAAGGTTTGCGGTGCTCTTGAAGGCCTCATTTCCCAGAGGATAATCACAGAACTACATTATTTGACTCGATTTGGTTAGAAGAACATGCTCTATAGAAGGTATGTATTATGTAAATATTCTTAAATGCATTATTTATGTTTTTCCATTCTCGCCTCTGTGCTCCTGCTATGATGGACGGTCCTAATGTGAGACATCACTGGAGTGCTAGTAATTGTTGAGGAGCTATCTGTATTATAAATGAGCGGGCGTTAGTATTCTCCGGTTGTTCAGAGGTCCTCTCAGTCTGAAGGACCTCAGTCTGAAGTTAGGCTATTGGCGTGGCGCACCTGGCGTTGGCAGCTTTGATCACATCTTTCCAATGACAGCCCTGTGTGATCCTACGTTGAGCTGACAATGCAAAGATTAGGGTCTATGTGGCTGTGGGGAAAAGGCCAAAGAAGGCGAGGGTTGAGCGATTGCGTATAACTGCGTGGGTAGCACAAGTGAGGGAGGGATGGATTATGTATGATGGTTGCATACTAATCTTTTTTTTTTGTTGTTGAAGTTTTCAATATCAGGTTGAGCTTCACTGATGCTGTGCTGGAGCTAAGAGAAGTGTCCACCAGAAGGACAATCGGAAATGGAGTGTGTGACCATTGTGCAGAAGGGTCATTGACGTACTAGACAGAAGAGACTTAAGAGTATTCTGACTATCCCTGGATGCCCTTCAGGGACGTCATGGCCATGGCGTAATGGAGTGTCCGTGTAAAAGCTTCCACTCCACAGAGGTCGAGTGTGCTCAAGGGTCATAAACACTTCATGCAGAACTGTCACCACAAAAAATAGCTCACTTTAAATTTGGCCATAATGCATTTTTATAAAGCTTCATAGGCGCCAAAGGTGCTTATTTGCTTGAAGGAAACATATAAAAGGTATACTGTAACTTATAACAACATGGATTGGTCCCCTCCCCTCCCCAAAGTTATAAATAAAACTTGAAAGAAATACACTTTGAGAGAAGTAAGGTCTGTTTAGATTGTTCCCACTGTGTCATGTGTTTCTAACGCTGTACTTCACTCGAATAAGACGTGACCTCATTCTCTTTATGGATTCTTGTCCTTTTGCTTGGTGATTCTGTTTGTCCACTCTTTAAGAATGTTAAGCCCTGCGTCTGGCTCCATCTTCTGCCTAGAATCAGGGAGCAGCTAATCTCGTCCAACAGACACATGCAGCACACAAAATGTTTTGTTTATTAAGTTTTTCTAGTGTCTCGAAAAGACAGTAAACACATTAGCTATAAAAACCCTTTGATCTCCAACAGCAACTTCGGCAGCTAAAAACACTTTTGCTATCAAGGATAACCCCAATTATCTTTAATTAACAGAGATACATCTGGATTCAAGGAACTTCTTACTTTTTGTATAAACAAAATCAAGACTCGCATACATTTATTCTGTCTTTACATAACATTTCTGGATTTTTAAAGGAATTTGTTTTTGCAAATGTATTTATTTATTTTTTATTTAAAAGATTAAACTGTAAAATTCAAGTTTTATACCGTAAATACATTTACAGTGACATTTTATTATAGTTCTTTAACTCACGGGTGTATGTTTGGTCTCAACATTGGTAAGGACCATAGGGTAAAGACACAACAACCCCCAATATTGTTCTTTAGGGGTGGTTACAATTTGGGATCAAACTTACGACCTCTTGTTTGCTTATATATGTTCTTAATCCGGAGTTTGTCTTGTGTATATGTGTAGTCCACTGGTAGTGTACATGTGAGTTAATTTCAAGTCTACTTAAAGTACAGTTAAAGGTATATTTCAAGTATAAAAAGAATGCCTGATTAGAAACCTAGTAGGGTAGTTTGACTGTAACGATATGGTTTTGGAGTGGCGAGAGTAAGCGCGAGCCAGAGGGAAAACGCAGGCAGACGTGGAAGTGGTGAAACGCATAAAGCGTGTTTTAATAGTCTAAAACGAAAACACAAAGTAAAGCAAACAACAATGACCAATAGCACCTAGTGCTGTTGGCAAACTTAAATAGAATCCATAATTAATGAAAAGAGGCGCACCTGTGTGGGGCTAATCCCCCGCAGATGCGCAGCCAGGACGGGAGGCACGGAGCGTGCATGGGCCAGTGCACGCCGATCATGACAGTAACCCCCCCCCCCCTCCCCTCTAAGGCGCGCCACCTTTAGTGTTGGAGGGGCCCTCCGGCAGACGGCGAGGACCCTCAGGAGGTCTGACCAGGGACGGGCAACATTAACCTGCTCACTTGCTCTTCATGGAGGCCAGCAACCACTCTTTTTATCCATCAGGAGATCTTTCTGCTTCTGCAGCAGAACCTCTCTCTCATCCTTCCAGGTTTTCTGGGCTTCCTGAAGGTGCTCCAATGTCTCCATCAGCTGCTGCATAGAGGAAGCCTGCTCTTGGCAGACTAAAAGCAATGACATCTGGAGGTGCACATAATCGTCAAAGTCGGCCAACTGCTTCATGAGCTCCTCATTTAGTTGCTTCTGAGTTTTTTTATCAGGCTTATTTTTTGTTCTGCGAAAAAACACGTTTCAAAAAGCAAAAAAATGTCGCTATTGTGATTGTGCTTTGAAAACCACTAGTTCTTTAATTGAAATTCTTCTGCAACACTGTCTGAAACAGGCTTCTATTTTTAAAAGAATCAGAGGGCATGGTTTATGTCGTCATAGAATGGAGTCAAATGACATCTTGTGACATCATGGGCATGGTTCTCTTTCTTTCTCTCTCAAAGTTTAATAAAGTATACTTTTTAAAAAATACTTTTAAATACTATTTTGTTTTTCAATTTCCTGTGTACAAATAAATATTACATCTAAACGCCCCTATATTTATCTTCTAATCGTTACTATGAGCCCCATCTTACAACCGGCAAGAGTGACTATCTTGAGGCATCAGAAAGTGATTGCACGATTGACCAACAAAAACCTGGTCTAAAGTTAATACTTGACTAATACATTATCTAACACTAGAATTGGTATTTGCCACGTCATTGGATGTTTTGTTTTTAAATAATTAATTATTAAATCAGTGTATAGGCTATGCCTCGTTTCTGTCCTTCCATGACTTTTCCTAAATTGCCATAGAGCACAGGCTTGCGTTGTTAGAATTTGAATGGTGCAGTTGTAGACATGATTAGATCTGGTTTTTTTTTCAATGTTTTTACACCTCTGAGGAGGTCTGATGGGCTATTAAGGAGAACAATAGGATACAGACGTCTCCGGGCATTGTATTCAGATGTAATTCCTTAGATAAAATCCCAGCGTTCCTTGGAGTCTGTGTATCTTCCTTATAACACTTAAGAGGCTCTGAAACCGAAAGAGGACATATATACCCAGGCTCCCTAATGCCTTGGCCACTGAATGTCCACTCTTTATGATAACCATAATCTAAACAGGTTATTGCCACTGGTGCAAGTAAACAATTAACCTCCACGGTCAAGCACATGAATGCATCTTCCCATCTGCTCTGAGATAATAGAAAGCTTGACAAAATAGTTATGTTGCACTCCCAATTCCCTCTTAATTAATTAATTAATTTTCCTGATTTTCATTTTGGTGTCTCCTTTTAAAGTCTGCCCATCTATTCATAGATTTATCATTTATAAAAATGACACTTTCAATAATTAACACAGAACCAGGGGCTTTATACAATTATTTTAACTATGCAGCATTTAATCAGTTAATTAATTATGTAATTAATTATTTACTCAATAGACAGCCAGTGACAGCAAGCCTTGCCTTGACTTGAAATTTGCTAATGCGTATTTTGCATGTTAATTGCCTTTTATAGTAACGTACTGTCATTTGATGTTAGACATTGTTGAAATGTGATAGATGGTGTATTGTGCATTGGTTTGGTTAGTAAGGCCTATGTAAGTCTATAAGCAGCATGTAGGCAGGCCAAAGCTGTGGCGAAAAGTAGAGAGGAAGTCAACTAGAGAAGTTATATTACACATAATCAATCGTAGAATGTCTGACTAGGAAATGACTTCAGCTTTTATCATATGGACTCTATTTAATTCCACCATAGAAGTGACAGAGTTAATAATGTTTTAATTCCCAGAAGGCAGCATTACATGATACTTTTAAGGCCGATAACGAAGTATAGTAGCAATACTTTTTTTTAAATATATGACCTCCAATTATGTGAATATTTGAATATATTATCTATCAAGCTCAAACCACTGCATTGCATTTCCCCCAAGGCATGCTGTTTGACAACTAATACATTACCTTAATCGCACATTTATAAAAAGAGCACTCTATAGAGTTCCTCCCCAGAGACATACACAACCTTAATGCAGTATAAGATACCTGTATGTTCACTTGCAATCAAACAGTCTGACTCAATCAGACTTAAAGAGTAAATGTGAACAAAATTCCAAAAATTATATTTAATTTAGGGATAGAAGTGAGGGCCTAGTGAAAACAAAGGCCTAGAGCAGATTTTCCAGTATGAGTTGGCTAGTGATTGGGACTAGCAAAATACATTGTATGCAGTAGCATAAGTGCCAGATGTCCTCTTCTGCTCAATAATTCAATGTACTCTAGTCAGGGCTAAACATAAGTCCATTAGAGATCTTTGACCCTAAAAGTTCAGCTTCTAACAATAGAAGGTTTGAGATGAAAGCAACATTTGATTTAACTATTCACTAATTAATTACTATAAAAATCAGAAAAAAGCATTTCTGAAGTCAAAAACGACCTCTACAAATGTGTTTGCCTTTCTCATATCATAATTTTCTTTCCTCTTAATGTTTTTCCTTTTAAATGATCAGGGACTGCACAACAATTAAAACTCTTCCTATTTCATCCTGTCAGATTTTTGAAATGATGCCTGAAACATATCACGAAGATGATCCCTGAAAATGTGTCTTAGTAACTTACAATTAGAATTGTCATTTTGCTGTACAGCACCAGTAACATGTCGAAGAAAACGTAAAACTCTCAAGGATGGTGAACCTGAGTTCTGTCACTTTGTTTACCTGTTTTCAAAGTAATGCAAATAGATTTGTGCTCCTCTAAGCAAATAGCAAACAGTAATGCAGTTTACACTGCTAGCTTGTGCTCAGTGTGTGGTACAGTGCCCAGCAGCAGAAAATTCTCTGTGGAAGAAGTATGCTAAGCTACAGCAACAGTGGAACAGGAGAGGAAAATCCTTTGTAACGGCTGCGGGCGTAATTAGTTCCTTACTGCATTATACATCAGCAGAAGTGTCAGGCAGGGTTAGTATCCTGACAACAGGCAGGTACACAGGGAGAATAGCACAAAGCTCCTACAGTAATGGCATTCAACCTGGCAGTAGCTATAGCTACAATAACAATACGAGACCTGTAACTACAGAACAACTTCTATAATAAATGCAGTGCATTAGGATCTATTATCATTACTGTATGTGGCAAGGGGTACCGAGATGAGACAATGGTGCCAGGTGTTTGTCTAATTATGCGGCGGGAAACTTCGCTGAGATATACACACATGCAACTACGGCAATGCAGTGCAGACCCCTGAAGCCTAAACGCAGCAGTTTGTTTATGTTATAGTGGATGATATTACGTCCTAGGTTGAAGCAAGATGTTTGTTTCATACACAGAGTTTACCTGAGAGGCGTGAACACTGCAAGCGTTCCTGTACACAACCTGTGGCTGGACAGGGTTTGTTTCGCTGTGTGTACAAACGGGAAGCAAAACCTGGTGGCATTACCCGAGGCTGTGAGCCGCTTGTTGTTCCTTAATTGCCTAAACTTTGCACAGTGGTTGTCGGACACTGTTCTTTGTAGTAATCTTTAGACCAGTGTAATTGCCACTCTATTTAATGCTGCGTGAGATGCACATTGTGAAAATAAACTAGCACATTAACTAGCAGGTCAGCGAGCAGAGTTCCACTCACCCCTCACCCCTTTTTTCTTTTAGTTTGCTTTTGTAATGGCAGCTTCTTAAAGGTGCCACACGAGTTCCTCACGACTTCCACACACATCAGTCGGGAATCTTTCCATTCAAAACCATTTGGGATAGAGGTGGTGCTTAATTGGTGTCAATCAAAGTCATTAGCAGGTGATTGGATCTTCAACTAATCAGAAAAACAACGATGTGACGATGATTTACAAACACAGCCGCTATAAATTGACTGAATCGCAAGAAGTGTGGGATTTTCCCCTGATTGAAGTGCAGAGAAGAACAAATTGTGGAGCTTGCGAAATAGTTAAGTTCTCCTGAAGGTAATTTAATGGGCCGCCATTTTAAGATTTGAAGTGCTTGTCATCACGGCTTTAATAGTATCCATATAAAATGCTTTTGCGCTGAGTGCCTTTTGAGTGGGGTGCAGTTTTTGCCTTTTACCAGTATATCAGGCTCAAACCAAATATACAATATACTGTAGTTTAATATTGTACCAGACATTTCCAAACACTGGAATAATGTCTCTAGTAGAAATCAAACTTCTTACACAATCTTAGAAAAGGCTTTCTGTTAATCTCATTGGGATTATGTCCTGACAAAAGCCTTTGTGGCCACTGTCAGCAGCCAAGCTATGCTCTCTGAGCATGCCGCACTGCCACTGTGTAAGTGTCAATCACCCTAGGCTTAGATGTAGAAGAAATCACAGCGGTGTGAACACGGAGGAGTTTTCCTTCGGCACGAAGCGCAGATGGCAAAACAATGCTGCCCTACCCTCCACTTAGCTACCTTTCTTTTGTCTTTTTAGAATTATGGATGCGAAAGTTAAGTTGTTTACACCCCATCTGCTTTCCTTTCCTAATTCATAATACTCCCCAACATCATTATTTAGCAAGGTTCACTTTCTACATTCAGGAAAAAATAAATCGCTTAGTACACAATCGATCCTGAGTCATCAGGTGCTATTTGTCGTCACACTGTAGTACTAGTGTCTCTGCAGCCTAGTAATGAGTCTGCTGAAGGGAAGAGGAGTGATTGAATGGGATAACCTCAAAAACCCAAGGACTCGGTTTGCTATTAGCTATAATCTCAGTGGAGCGCTTCCAGTCACTGTCTGCTGAGTCTTTTCCAGAGAGCCAATGCACACAGGAATATGTGGGTTCATTGGAATCTCCACACCCACACTATGGGCCTGCGCGACCTATTTAAAGAGCCAACGCACACACACACAAACACCAGCGCAGGTAATAGACCAATAGATCAATGCTGAACTAGGTATTCTCCTCGTCAGAAACAAATGTCTCATACAGTGCAAAGTGTATAAAACGAATAAAACAAAGCCCCGTCCTCATCCTGCCCTAATCCCTGTGGGTCACGCTTGTTGATCCTGGGTTAACTACATTTGAATTAATGATAAGGGATTTAATTCTCATGCATCCTTCCATTTGGATGGCATGAAATATTTAGTAACAGCCTACCAATATTTAGCATTGTCATGTCTTAGCTGTATTGCATAGCTGAGCTGTGTTCTGCCTTGCTGAAAAGTAATTGGTAAGACAATTCTGAGGGAAAAACAATTCAGTTGTTTAAGTACTGGTGGTGTTTAAAGTAGCTCAACAGTTTGATTTTAAAACCTTAAAACACACTCTATATTGAGTATTTAGTTAAATATGTTTTTACCACCAAAAGAAAGGTATAACTGCCCTGCACACTGCCACTTCCCAAAGTTGTTACATTATAACATTCACAATTTATTTAGCATAACAAAAACAGGTGATCTCACATGTGATTTTCTACATTTCCCAAGCTCATACGTTGTGATAGATGTCTATAATAATGGAACACAGGCTGACAGATTTAGCCAGCCATCCAAATACAACAACTCAGTGAGCAATGAACTATAAGTTAGCAATAGTTCTCTTTTCAGACATGGTTCAATAATTTAGACCTGGGCTACACGTTAACTACCGCTGTGGTTAGAATCAGGCATCAGAATCAGCTTGATCTCAAAATCGACCTTTGCATTAAGATGCGGAAGCGGTCTTTCCTCAAATGTGCATCCCATCGATGAAAAATATGTATTTATAGTAGTTGAGTATGTGAGTAGTTAGGTATGTGTGTACGGACTACTCTTTTTAATAAACAGCACCACGTTTTTGAATATTTGCAGAACTGCCATATACTATATGTCCTCTCCACAAATTTGCGAAAGGCATTTGAGCTTTATTTTATCAATTAATTTGATCACCACAACACTATATTATAACAGGCCTCTGCAGGGCAGCCATTAACCGCAATAAAGCTGCTTGCGATTTAGTTGCTGCGTAACCAGATTACCTGATCATTTAGTCTTCAGTGGACAGACGGTCTGGCTTCTACTCCATGTTCCTGCTGAGATCTCATTCTGTATGTGTTGGCTGTGAGACTAGATCCCAGTAAGACCCAAAAGACCAATGCTAATCTTTGGTTGGGACCACAGCCCATCGCTGAGGCCTGTAATCTGGCTGGTCTGATGTTGTTATCTTTGGTGGGGAGTGTTCAGCCGTAGCTCGTGGTCCCTGCCAGCCAAGCTACTCTGGCCTCTGTCCTTCCCTGCAGCTTCATGTCATTGTTTCCTCTATGCTCTGCTACCCTTGGTCAATGCTTTCCTTTTCGCCTTTTTCTCCAGGTGTCTATTTCTGCTATCCTAGCCTTGTGCTGTCCTCGTTCTTACCCATGGTCTTTTGTTCTGTCATCTTTCCATATAGCTATAGCATCCTGTATATACAGTATCCTATAGCATATACAGTATATGAAAGGAGGGTGCTTGCTGTTGTCAACTGTAACTTTTTGCTCCAAGTTCAGGTAACAACTTAAACTATTTAAAGAAAATCAATTAACCATAACTGTACCTTATTTAGCAATAAGGTACAGTTAGTCATGACTACCAAAATTAGTCAAAGTTAGTCATGACTACCAAACTACCTCAACTACCACATAAAATATAGACCCATGATGTTACACTTTTAGGTATTTGTATCCTTCTCATCACACTAGAGGTTCTCCATCATTGGCAGAGAGCCATTAAGGTCTCTTGCTTAATGGACTTGTCGGGTATCCATAGACATATGGAAGATAAATGGTAAATTCTATAAAGAAAAAGGGTTATGAATGAGGAGGCTTTGGGTATTAGGGTAGAGGGTTGTCCTCAACTCACATTGATTTAGCTGTCAAAATGTGGAGTCCAATCTCCTCTCCAGCAACAAATTACAGTACTTCCACATCATCACTGCCATCAACAATTCTCAGATCCAATGAGCGCATCATATACCGCATAGCTTTTTAGCTTTTTAGACTGTTCATCTGTTTTCACTGTTGTTTTTAACACTTCTAAATGAGGCAAAATGGAGACCTTTAGATTTACAAATATTATACTCATTTGCTTTAGTAGTATCATATAGAAGATCAGAATAATCAATGATGTTAGCGCCTCTCAATATGGGTTTCCCTTCTTCCCTAGAGTCAATTCTAACTTTCTGCAAATATGCTCATTGAGAAATTACAGTATAAGAAATCGTAAACCTCCAGAATATTTTACATGTTCAAATCCTCTAATTTCAACAACCCTGCATCACCTACTGCTGCATTGTTGTTAAAGTTTCCTACTTTCTTGCTTTCAGTTCGGGACAGATTTTATTTACCCATCCTCGCAGTTGTCCATGCCCCTAAAACTTTTGCCAAAACATGGAGGTTACCGTTGTGCACGGCTCGTTGGATTATACCATTTTTTTTTTTTTAAACATTACATTTTTTTTAGCAATTCATCTGTTTTACAATGATCGCCCCCTGCTGGAGGAAAAATCTGCTTAATGAAGGTTTAAACACATCTTTATTTATAGTAATACAAAACAGCCCTATTGTTCTTGAGGACGTCACCTACCACTTTTGGCACAGTGATCAACAGAGCTTGGATATCTCCCAGTGAGACTTTGCCTTATCGTGTTTTTCTCAGGTCTTTCTACTGCTGCTGATATATAGGTGGCATTAATATACATGGCTGCGCAAGAATCGTCTTTGCTTTCTCCCTCTGAAAACCGTATACTGCTCTGCATTTCAACAGGCCTTACACATCCCTATTCACTTCAAAAAGAAAAGCTCCCTTCATTATGTATCTGAAAGGTCATAGTTGGTAGACTAATCTTCTCGTTTGGACCTTAGGAGGGGTTTTTACTAGAATTTACGTCCACATATGGATTGGTGTAAGCAAATTAATACATTTAATCAATTGACGTAAACAAGAAGTTCTTCTTATCAAAACAGAAATAAACACAATGAAAACAGTCAAAACATTTTAAATTTGTGCAGCGGTAAAACTATCACCACAGAACTAGTTTCTAAAGATATTTTGATACATGGAGCAGGGTAATCTTTGTGCAAAAAAAGAAAAGAGGCCACATCCAGCATGCAATATACAACTGTGAAATTGAATATTCTGGTAATTGAAAACATAAGTTATAACCTCTGTGGAACCTGCAAAAGTGTTTCATCAAAGGAATCACTCTATGGGAGAAAAGGGACATGGCTTTAGAATGTTCTGACTGTTCCAATCTAGCAGATTAATGAGTTAGCCAGGCCTATGCCAGCTATGCCCCAAGGAAAGCAGAGCACACGATGCTCCATATCAACAAAACAGACCCTTTTTTCCCCATCATCACATTCCTCAGTGCAGGAGATGGGCATGTGGACTTATAGGGTGAAATAGGGCGGAATAGGGTGAATCTGAATCTTTTCAGCCAGTAATGTTTAGAGCATGTTCACACCGGGCCCCGATACTCTGGAACACCCTATACCTGCCGCTGTTAGAGAAGCCTCTTCTGTAGAGATTTTTAAATCCAGATTTAAGACCTATTTGCATAGTCTTGTAATTTGATAGTCCTTCACGGTCACAACCTGCGCTCCAGCGCCTAATGCAGCCGCTAACAAAATAAATATTCATTAAACCCATTTAAGGTTTTACTGAAGATACCTTGAAGGGTTACACCTGCTGAGGGAAATAGGTCAACCATAACCTTTATATTATAAAAGGTTATGGTTATGGTTATAAATGGTTATAAAACACATTTTAAAAAGAAGCATTCCATCCATGTTCTGTATAAAAAATATATACATTTTTATAGGGCCCATAATTCTAGTTTAGTAAAAAAAAATATCCAAATAGCAATGTGAATTATGTTAATCATTTCAGGATTTGTATGTATGTTATCTATGTAACTTCAACATAAGAGATGATGTAAAGGCAGAGAACAATGGAAATGTTCACTAACAATGAATGTTGCAAATTCAAAATAAAAACATTTACAACTTGTATAACTTAAATGTTAGACCTTTTTCGGTGCCCCAGTAGACAGACTGCCTATGAGTTCTCCCATTGGGCTGCTTGACCTAGATGCAGTGAGTGAGCTATATTTCTATCATAAATAATAGAAATTAAGTGGGACCTTATCATTTATGGTAATCCCACTGTTAGCCAGCTCATTATAAGCAGACAGAAATTCAGCTATATTTACCAATTCCCAACACTCATATTGATAAGGTAAAATGTGGCAGAATTAAAAAAAATCTTGCATTCTGCGTCAGTTCTAGCAGGCCACATAGTCAAGTGCAGCTATCAGCTGACTCCAGCTGACTCCAGCTGACAGACCAAATTCAAACCCTGCCCATATCAGCTGTTCGATTTCTACCATATACTGTATAAATACATGGCAAACCCTCCGTGACGTCACCCATAGAGTTTCTGAAGAACGTGCTTGATGGTTTGAAGTGTGCAGGCTTGGGCCGTCGCCATCTTGGCAGTGTCAGAATCCCGCCTAACTCTCGGCTATGTATAATGAATGGATAAATTAATTGCTTAATATAATTTCAACTGATGAGTTGTATAAACATTAACTCCCCATACAGTTGTCATGAACGGGGAAACTAGTTATAGAGACCAAAACCGTTTTTTGTACCAGGCTGTGAACATGTTTATTTCTGCTGTAAAGTTGGAAATTTTAACATTGGGGTCTATGGGGATTGACTCGCTTTTGGAGCCAGCCTCAAGTGGCCATTCGAGGAACTACAAGTTTTGGCACTTCCTTCAAGTGGTTTGCTAGCATATGGCGAAACGAGCTGCTATTCTTGCCTGCTGACACCTGGTCGACTGCTATGTTGGAATTGAATCCCATCGCGATAGCTGGTCCAGAAACAATTCTGTTCTTTGTAATAATGAGGCAACCGTCAATATCATTATTAAGGGGCTCCTCAATACCCTTAATAAACAGATTCGTTAGATGCTTACTTGGCTATCAGTTATGGGTAACTTCAAGTTCGGGCTGCTTACGCAGATCTCTTGGCTCTTCCCTGTACAGTAAATTCGGCTCATTTGGATCCTCTGCTGGCTCTTAGATTAGCAGGAAGAGCCAGGGAGGATGGCCTGGTATGTTCTGTTGGAGGGATTTTGAGCTGCTCTCCCTGTCTGGGTAACTAGGAGATGTCCCCTGAAGCTGCTGCTGTTCCCCGTCTTAACTTTTCATGAAGCCATGAAAAAGACAGAGAACTTAGAACAGACTAAAAGATTTTGTCTGTGGTATTTTTACTTAAGTAGTCCTGACTGAAGTGTTTTTAACACTGTTAAAAAGGTTTTTGTAATGATTTAAATTGTTATATGGTTGCACAGAAGACCCATTATGTCAGAATAATATTGCTAGTGGGAAAATATATAATTTAATTGTTTTTAAACAAAGACCAGCACAAAACAAATTAAATACAGTATTTAGAATAATCACACATCACCCATAGAACTGTGTAGTGTGTTTTTTGTTAATTTATTTTTTATTATTGGTTGACCACAGATCCTTTTGCTTTTTAAACAGCAGCTAAGCAGAGAGATATATATATATATATATTTTAATAAACATATAATTTGTGTAGAAAACATATTTGTCGGGATTGTAATTACAGTACATCTAAAAAATGCCAAATATATTTAGCCTTGGACACATTTCATAAGTGCTGAAGCACAAAATTGACACCATCCTGGCAAGGACTATGGATCCCACCCTGAATCCAGTGCCATAGATTCATGTCCACCCCTTATTATGTCATTGTTTTCACCTGTGTCTCCCCTTGTGTATTTAAACCCCTGTTTCCTGTTTGTCCCCACCAAGTTGTTGAGGTTTGCTTCCAGTCAAGCATACCAGTATTACCAGTTACCCTCATGTCTTCCTTAGCCTATCTGCCCTTTGTGTATCTGTAACATAACATCCTGACAGTCTTGTTTTTTCCCGTGTTCCATGTTCCTGTCCTGGTTTTCTGTGTTGTTTTGTCTCTTTGATTTGATTATTGTTTACACCTGTATCTTCTTGCATTTAAATCCTGTGTTCCTGTTTGTCGCTAGTGATTCTATGTATTACCTAGTCCCTAGTGACTCTCACCGTGTTATCGAACCTGTTGCCTGTCTTGGACTCTGCATTACGTCTTACACTTTTGTATTGTAGCCATTCTGTTATCCTGTTACCAAGCCTTGCCTGTACCTCGACCACATAGTAAGTATATGTCTCCTTACCTGTCTCCAAGCCTCCTTTGCAATTGGCTTCATACTACCATCAGCATCATTACAGTATTGGACTACTGCCTGCTTTTTGGATATTGCCTCTGCCTTTTCCTTCTGTGCAGTTGCGTGTTTATGGTTTTCTGGATATTGACATTGTTTTTCTATTTACTGCCTATGTCTCTCTCTGGTACTGGTTCACAGTAATTCTATTATTCTACCAATATAAAGTTGAAATGGGTGAATTGTTTTATTCCCTTGTGGTTTCTAGTGTTGGACTACTCTGGGTCAAAAGGCCAGCACAACAATCAGCCATAACATTATGACCGCTGACGGGTAAAGTCAATAACACTGATAATCTTATCATGGCACAAGTATGTGGGATATATTAGGCAGCAAGTGAACATTTTGTCCTCAAAGTTGATGTGTTAGATGTGTATAACACACTGCACATTAAGTCAATGTTGCCATAGATGCTGTTAACATAGATGCTGTTTATGTAGCTTCTAGCAGTAGCATGCACCCTGGTTTCAGACTAACAATAAAACTTTATCTCCAACTCACCTCCAGCTCTCGCTGCAAAATGAATAAGCCATGCTTGATTTTGTCTTGTCCGCCATTACTTCATCCAGTTATATTTTTATTCTCCTGTTTTGTTTCTGTGCAAAACATGGCGCATACAAGTGCCACTAGCTAATTGCGATGTTCCACCTCCATGTTTGTTTTTTGTTCTGAAGTCACGTTTGATCACGCAAGTTTCTGTGAGATCCTAAACCCCTGGAATTGCCACTCGCCAATCGTTTAGAATAAACGGCAAGTGTGTGGTCCTGAATCTTGGGTGACGCCTGAATCGTCTTGGGTGACGCCTGAATCGTTATGTCTGGTCTTCCATGTTTTTAAAATCGGTTAAGATTTGAAAATCTGTGTGCACCAGGCATTACCTGTCGGTCATTCAAATGTCTAAAAAACCATTAAACACTGCTAATTAACACTTAAGACCATTTGGGCTCATCTCTTCCTACATTTCCCGAATCACCAACAGTGAAATGCCAAGCCTTAACGCATGTCTTCTTACATTTATTTTCTTTTTTTTTTTCTTTTTTTTTTTCCTTTGGAACTATTTCAGAATTACTCAGTATCAGTCTCATTTCGATGAATAAAGAAGGGTAAAAATAGAGGGGATGGCGTTTCAATAATGTAGTTATCTAGCGGCCATGTACAGAAGTACTTTGGCAACCACCCAGTGCACCCTTGTAACAACTTATTAAAACCCTAGCAACCACTTAGTAACAGTGTTGCAATCACCATCCAACACTATCAACCATCTGTAGGCTATAGCTTGGCCCATATCATAAGTTAGCCCTGATGACATGCTTATGTCATTATTTTAACAGAATGTTTGCATACAATGACTAGACCAATTAACCAATTTACTTATTGTAAGTCGCTTTGGAGTGTCTTCTAAATTCTGGAAGTGTGTGTGTGTGTGTGTGTGTGTGTATATATCTCAATACTTTATCTGTTTATAAACTCTAATGAACATATTGTATACCCAGGGTGAGTGCAAAATGTAGAAGTCTACGATGTAGATTCGTTACTGGTTTAAAAGGATTACAAGACATTATTTTTTCAGTCCTACTCCTAGCTGAAAGTGAGCTCTAGCTTCTACAATGCAACTATCTTTTATGTCCTACTCTGAGGTAGAAATAATTTCCAGTGCGAATTCTAGGAGTGATTTTTTTTTTTTGATAAATGCAGTATTTTTTTTGTAAGCATACCCATATTCTTTGAAGACATTTTCTAGTTTCTATATTTTTCAATGTTTCCATGGACTTGTGTAATACACAAAGAGGCCATCAAAGCCTGTTTGGTTGGGATTCAAAGGGAAAGACAGACCCTCCCCCTGGGAAGCTGAGTCATATGGGGGTAAAAAAAGTTATGCAGTTCCTTTGATGCTTGAATAAATGAGGCGCTTTGGCTCATCTGGAGTAGAGGAGTGAACAAGATAAGAATCTTCTGATGCATGTAGGCACACCTGCATATGGATCATTTGACAAGGACAACAACCATATCAAGGCAGCTTCTAAATCCTCATTTGTGCCTCAAGGAAATGTATGTTCAATAGTATCAGCCCTATAAATGTTTTCGAGTTACTTTAGACACTCATTTCAGTTGAGCACAAATTAATCATGAACAAAATAACTGAGAAATATGAGCAGTGAGAAAAGAAAGTAGAAATGATTGGGTTGAATTGGACTTTAATGTTATCTACTGTCTCAGTATGGTTGAGTAAAGTTTGGGATTGCAGTTTACATCAGTATGCTACTTTTCTTTAAATAAATACATTGAGAAGAATATACGACTCTGCATCAGTAGACCTCTTATGTTCCTGCAGCTCTGTCTCTGAGCCTCCTTACACTTGGAACCACTAACGCTACCAGCATTACAATTATCCAGACCCACGACACTGACTGAAATTGCAGAGATTCAGAAGTTAGTTAAAAATATAGAGTAATATAGAGTATAACATTTAGTGTGTCCATACTGAGTTTTGGCATTTTGATTGTGCATGCATATCTATATGAAAAGGATTGTAACCTAGAATTTCCCTTCTGTCGTCCTCTTATAGACACTTTATAGACATAAATAATTTCAGACCTATCGTCAGACCTATCGTCAGACCTTACTCTGGTGCAGTGGCGTCATGAGGCCAGAGTGTGTGGGCGGTTCCTGGATGACCAAGGCATTGATGCCACTAATTGGACCTAACGTTCCCCAGAGCTCAATCTAACTGAGAACCTCTAGGACGTTATGTGTTAACGCCACAGACTGTCCAGGAGCTCATTGATGCCCCGATCCAGGTCTGGGAGGAAATATCCCAGGACACCATCCGCCGTCTCATCAGGAGCATGGCCAGACGTTGTCGGGAGCGCATACAGGCACGCGGGGGCCATACACACTACTGAGTCACGTCATGAGTTGCCGTGATGAAATTCATGCAAGTTGGAACAGCTTGTGATTTCAATTGTTTACTTTAATATTCGGTTCGAGTTTGAATCCAGCCCTCAAACGGATGGAAATTTTTGTTTCCATTGAGTGTTTTTGCATCATTTTGTTCTCGACAAATTACACAATGTACAATGTTAAAGATTTTGAGCTTTAATATATTTCGTTCATTGAGAACCGATGTGATTTCAGTGTTCCCTTAATTTTTTTGAGCAGTGTATTTAACACAAAATTAATTGGGTTGTAGCATGACACTTTGGCATTCCTGTAAATCTCAAGGACCTATTTAAAGGACTATTTGTTCTCACTTCCCAGCAACATGAGTTTCTGCTATGTGTCTTCTGCCAGTGTTTATAGTCCTCAGTGATAACCCAAGCTTCAGTGGGTCCATGGTTAATTTATTCAGTGTTGCAGTATAGAAGGTATATTTGGTTACTGCAAATGCTTTAGCAGGCCGTTTCTGTATTTCAGGTCTGAACTGATTTTTTTGAGTGATTTCACTTAGATTCTATCAATAGGAATTAGTATAGTATTAGTATAGTATTAAACTACTTATCAAAATGGATTTAAGGTAATATTAGACACCACTTTAAAGTAATAGTGTTAAACCCTCCACTCTGTAGTTACTTACTTAATATTAAGTCCTCCTTCTGACGTTCGGAATAGATGTCATTTGCAAAGCCGAAACTAGCAGTTTTTCCATCCACCATCCATTCCATCTACTGTATTTAAAATGAATGTTGATCTTTTTTTACAGCGACAATGGATTTTCTTAACTAGAAGGAACCATATTTATGATACACATTTGTTTTTACATAAAAAGATAGCAAATAGGCATCATTGCCTACTTTAAAAAGAGAAAATAGAAATGAAGGTCAAAAGAAAAAGAGAGAAGGGAGTATCCACAAAAATGTCAAGCTCTCTGGAACTGCTGAGCTGTAATTTACTTGAGAGACGACAGCAACGATACAAGCACAAGTCCCAGACTGATAGCTCCTGGTTATGAGGGGAATGGAACATCAGTTATCTCCTGGCTAAGTGACAGAGCGTGTTGATAGGACACAACACACCCACAACTCTTTGAAGAGGAACACAGGGTCTTAAATCAAACAATTCCTGTCTGTTTTTCTCTTTTCACTGACATTCTATTTCAAAAATCCAGTGCAACCCAACAATGAATCTTTTGCTTGGTTTTCATATTTTACAAACAAAAAGACTAATACTTGACTATATATTTTTTAAACTGAACTATTTTAATTGCTCTGAGTAGTATACCAGTCATAGTGTGTTATAAGCTTCAGAAAAATAACTGTGCTATGTGCTTCATTAAACTACATCTGTATTCCCTTTGACAAATATGACACCATGGGACAGGTATACTGTATATGCAGTAGCAGTTACCTAATGATTCTTTTAGATTTTCAGTGGATAGCATAATGTCAATGATTTTAATGCTAATCCTTGTCATGAAATTCCTAGTGAACAACCTATTTCAAGCTGACATTAAATGTCCCCTATCGTAAAATTTAATTTTCCAGTAGTGGGGTCAGTTGTGTTGTTTTGAAGGGACTTGTAATTTAGTCAAAATTCCTCTCTGAATAAAATCATTGTGCATAACAAGCCAGTGGCATTTGGCCTCAGGTGTGACATTCTTTCTCATTTGTAACCATTTGTCTGTTCTACATCTCCTGCTCTCAGTCAAATAACTAATCAAGTTAGGGCATTTTCAAAATGTGACATGAACTGAAATGGAATGTTTAGATTGAATGTAGAAAAGTATGTCGAAAATGATATGGGTTTTTTAAATGTGCACAGTTGTGTTTTGATAGCAAACAAAAGCTGATCATGTTAACTCAATAGCTACAGAGTTGCAGCCAAGCCTTGCAGTCTGAAGTTTTGAATTGGACTGTCAAGACTTGAAGAGTACCACTAGGCCTCAAGCAGCAATTATCAGACTGGCAGGTGCTGATAACTGCCACCAGACAAAACAGGACCAGGAAATATTACCCCTCTCTGCTGAACTTTTCAATTTTCACACCCCTCACTTTTTACACACTACTTCAGTTGTCTAAAGGTGTTAAGCAATCTATTTGTCACAAAATGGTAACCAATGTCAGTGCTTAATAACCAGTTGTTTACCAATACTGTAATTGGGTAGTTCTTGACAGTTCATTATTCACGTTTATTATATCTTTAGGATCGACGTGTTGTTGAAAATCATGCTTGAAGTATTTTAAAAGTTAATAATTTGTCTGTCATGTTTGCAGGCTGCAGCGCTAAATAGAATCTTCCAAATCCTTTTGGATTAGATGTTCTGGACAGTGAGGTAAAGTTAATTCAATGTACTGTAATAGAGCTACATTCACACTCTCAGCAGACTACAATAAAGTTAAACTATCTGTTATCTGCTCAGCCGTCACAGAAAACCCCCCAGATCTAAATCTAATCAAATGTTGTGAACAATCTGAGCATGTAATGTTAATGTCTACATTCGCCATAAAATTCTGCAGATATTAAAATTGTGGAGATTAACACAATGGTAAATAAATCTCGGTAGTGACCCTCCCCTATCCTGTATACTGTTTATATTACAGTAATATAGACACACACACACACACACACACACACACACACACACACACACACCTATGTTTTGCAACCCCTTACTAACTGGTTCATTGCAGAAAGGCCAATTGTTCCCTTGACAGTTTAATGATTGTTCTGAGATTACAGCTGTTCGGTGGTCTAAAAAAAGCGGAGGATGAACTCATCATCAAAGTTAAATCCACATTTTAAATCTGCTGCAGGCCCTCAGGAGGGGTTCAGGTATACCTGCAGAGAGCACTTGTGTAATTCAAGGTTCAGTTATTTTGAAGGGGGTCTGGGACTTGCACAGTACAGTTGTCGACTAATTATGCAGTGTTTTTAAAATAGGAGCTAACAACATGCATGTTCATATTTTATCATCAAAGCCTGTGTGTTATAACTACATCTCAATGAATATATTCACAAGCCTGGATGTAGATTTAATCATTTGACAAACTGGATTCTTGGGATAATTGGAATAATTTTGAATGTTTTTTCTCAGTATCTCAGATGTGGGTATTTCCTTTATAGAAAAAATGATATTAGGCTACCAATCATAAAACTATTATGATTATATTTGACAACATGAATGTATACATTTGGCTGTAACAGTAATGTTACGTTTGCTAATGTTATGTTTGCATAAAAAAACAAGGTGCATTACACAGGGGGCATCTATCTAATTACAGTTTTCCTCACTTGTTTAAACGCGTTTCCTGAAACTAGCTCAGTTTCTGAAAACTCTACACTCAAAGCACAGCAACAGATAACCTTTTGTCAAAACTACACACATCTAGGTGTTATTGGCCTCATGTTTTGGCCTCATGAGGTCTGTTACATATTCAAGTGTTTAAAAAGTTTTTTTTTTCTTTTCGGGGGGGTCCCAAAAAAGGATGCAATTTTACAGTAAATATAAAGACTGCCTAACCAACTGAGCCACTAGCGTGCTGTGTTGAACAATGTCGGGCCATGAATTATTAAGTATTTGAAGTATGAATAGTTTTTAAATACACATATTTACACAAAGCCTATTTCACTAACTGCATTGTAACCCTTTAAGTTGAAATTCCTTTTATTTGGTTCTTCAAAAAGCGCATCTTATTATTATGATTATTATGATTATTATTATTATACTTATAATACTATTTGTTGTTGTATGAATAACCTAGATATAAAAAAATTATACTTTAATATTAATCACAACTGTCATATTTTTTGCAAGCTTCTTACCGAACACATCTGGAAAGTCAGACCGAACACATCTGGAAACATTGTAGTTCAAACTAAGTTGGTTCAAACTAACATGGTTCAGACCACTGTGGTAGCAACAAGGTGTGACAGGACTTCATTTACATCACAAGCAAAAATTTTCCCTGGCCATGTGGCGGGGAAGAAGCACCTTGAATGACGAATCCAGACCTGGTAGGCGTCTGCACCAGTGTCTCTACATTCCTCTTCCATTGCCTGGAGTAGAGACATACGCTCATGGGGTTTGTAGTCATACACACTACTGAAAGAATGTGGCCAATCACAGTACCTGACTGTGTACCTGACCTGTACTCACTTTTTCACTTTTGTTTTTTTACTCAGTCAGAGTTTCTTTTAAATGGCACATGATGGACCTGCTTCAATTGTGTGTGTGTGTGTGTGTTGGATAACTCGTCTTTGAATTTCCCACAGTTTGATCACATTATTAGCTAACACCATGTGCACTATAGCTGTCTCTTGCTCATTTGTGAATATTCTAGCTCTGCCACGTCTATGCTCTGTGGAAAAAAAAAGTGTGTGTGTGTGTGTATATGTGTGTGTGTGTGTGTGTGTGTGTGTGTGTGTGTGTGTGTGTGTGTGTGTGTGTGTG
>JAOEHI010018516.1:1193-28603 GCA_025447815.1 Percopsis transmontana | reverse complement strand
TTTATTGCCCCCCCCCCCCCCCCCTTGTGAACATACCACAGTGGCATGCCTTGAATGTTTTTAAGGCAATTCCTGTAGTTTATGCAATATCTTTTCTCTCTATCTCACTGTAGCTACGGTGTACAAGACCGTCTAATAGGAATCTTTTATAACCATGTTTTATGAACAATGGCTGTGAATTGAATTGAACAGTGGCTTTTTGAATTGAACATACTATAATGTGTCATTAGAACCTAACACTGTAGACCATTATAGTCACTCTGTTATTTGTCTTTAAACAATGTGTAATAATGTCAATTATCTATTATATATATATATATATATATGACTGTTACTATGAGTCTTGCAGGAAGTGTCTACTAAATTACCTAAATGTAAGATTTAATACCTATAGAGGTATAGAAAAGCTACCATTGACTCTGGAAATAGGTAAGCTACAGCAAAGCTACCACTGAGAAAAATTAAACTAAAAGCTACCTACAATGAAGATATTTCCCAAAAAACGAAACATGACTACAAGAACATTTAGGTCCACAGTAACACTTTTTCTGTCACGACCAGGGCGTGTGTGCTCTCCGCCTCCTCCCACTGCTGAGGAGCTCACACCAGTTGTCTGTTCATTTATAGACTATTTAGGTTCGCGTCGGTCATTGTTGCTGTTTGCGTTTAAATATATATACGCTGTGTTTTTTCGAGCGTTTATTGCTTCCACGTCTGCTTGGGGTTTTCCTCCGGCTCGTGCATACTGTCGCTCCCCAAGCACGCACCGTTACAATTGCACTCAAAGAAAAGGGAGAAGGAGGAGTTAGGACCTCTGGTCCTTCATGGCTCAATAAATGCTAAATGGACTGTATTTATGTAGAGCTTTTCTAACCTCTAGGCCACTCAAAGTGCTGTACAGGATTGCGTAGGCGTAGGTAGGTGTCAGCTGTACCCACCATGCAGTACCTTACCATTCCCTTGTTCTCCTGCTTCCTCAGGAGCCAGAGGCAGACCTCATTGCCTCCCACCATCTCAGGAGTCCCAGCCTACCTCCCGCTGTCAGACAGACTGTCACAGTTAGATGGGTTTGTGGCAATAAAGGGAGCAAGCAGCAGGAACCAGGCCAAGGTGTGGCTCGGCCCGCGAGTGTTACCTTTCTCCCTGTGCCAGGCAGACGTCCCCTGTGCTTCCATATTAATTTCAACTGTATCTAAATGTCTACCATCTACACACAAACATCTACGCAAAAAAGCTTTAGAATTGCCTCCATGTAATCCTGTCTACCATGTCTACCACTGATACTTCTATATATTGAGTAGTATAGCTACGCAGATGTGAGCTCCATTTGTGCAGCTGTTCTCACTGTGCCATAAATGCCCAACTCAGCATTCCAGCTCCTCGCACAAGTCCCAATGCAGTTCAGCATACCACCCTCACCACCCGACAACCCACGTGCCCCTTGCGCTTCTCAAACGCATGGGGCAACTGGTAACGCCACAGAAAGGGACCATAACCAAGCCGTGAGGGCAAACCACAGTTCCGTCATTCAAGGAAATGGGCCCCTTGCACGGTCAATGGAGAGCAAAGCCGTGTCCGGTTTTACAAACAATATAACTTCCTCGCTTCCCAGAAAGCATCAGTACAAATGTTCCACAAATGGAAATGTTAAAATGAGGCGATTTTACGCACTTGGACCTATGGTCCAGGCCACACACAGACACACAGACACAGTTTCCAGAGGTGCAACTAACAAATTACTAACAAATTACTCTTGTTAATGTAAATAAACTTGACTGACTTTAGAGTAAGACTTGTGTATAAAATATATACATGTACATCAAAAGTATATTCAAGTTATACTGGCTATTTTCAAAACACTATTTTGGAAATGTATGTGGAAAAAGGCATCTACGCATTCCCATAACTTTGCCCCAGCACCGAGCCTTCAGTTTGATCGACAGCTGAAAGCTTGCACTGCTACAGTAGCTGGGAGATTCGTCTCTAGAATGTCAGAACATTAACATTTGTTAAAAACCCATTAGATAGATTATGTTTTATTATCCTTGAGTACTACACCATTCCGTTAAGGAGGAGTTGATCGTGAGGTTAGCTGGTACATTTGTATTCAGCTTGGGAATGTGTTGAAGCTAGCTAGCCAAGCTAACGTTTACACACAAACTGTGTACTCCAGCACCTGATGGATCTCAGGTTTTGGATGTGACCAAGCTGATGATTTGTGCAGCTGACTGAGCAAGATTCCAGCAGAGGTTATCAAAATCTTTTGATAAAGGTGGGGAGAAGCTATAGGTCCCAGAAATTCTTGAATGCTTCCCAGGGGAGTGAACCAGAGTTTTAGTTGTTCTATTTTGTTTCCCCTACCACTGTATTATGATTATTACTATTATTTGGTGTTGTTATTTGGTGTTGTGCTTGGGATGTCTTTGTAACACTGCAGAATGGACAGAGTCCAATACAAATTTCCCTTTGGGGACAATAAAGTATATCTTATCTTATCTTATTAGAACTTTCATAATTCTATAACTAACCTAAAATAGGAGCCCTGTCAACCATATTTCTACCTACCCTGCCAAATAACTCTGGAACTTTGTAAGAGGCTGTGTGTAGAGTACTTACCTCCGTGAAGTTGGCACCCCATATAATGAGAATGTGAATAAAAGTATTTCCATTCGTTCGAGCATCGTTTCTGCACGCAAAATAAATGTATGCTCAAACCGTTTTAGAGAAATTATTTCATAAGTTATTAAACGTTATTTTACTTGATGAGTGACGTCACCAGGCACCCCATTAACGACTCCAAAGTAGTCTGATTCGTTTGTGCGTCATTTGTGCATGTAAAATAAAAAAATTGTGCCCAAACCGTTTTATGGAAATGAAACTAATTGGATTTTTTATAATGGTGTGACGTCACTCGTCAATTAAATAACGTTTAATAACTTAAGAAATAATGATGCACATATGTTAAGTTTTACGTGCACAAACATATGCTTTAAACATGACCTGTATGACAACCACTGGCTATCAGAGGGAGTCAATCGTTCCTGCATTCCTATGTTTCTGCTATCTTGCTATTCCTCTGGCTCTTCAACTGAGCCTTCAGCCAAAAGCAACAGAAACCAGGACAGATAACTGATTTATCAGCAGCAAAAGAAAACAACAAAAAAACAACAGGACCAAAGCAATTTCTTTGTGAGTGTTGTTTTGAGATTCACCAGTCGCATGTTCAGCTGTAAAATGTATCATAACCCTGAGTACAAGTATGGCTATGAAAACAATAAGGCATACCATTACATCTAGTGCAATTGGACTCCCAGTAATGCACAAAAAATAACCCCATGAATCAAGGTCTTCTCACTATTTCTCCTGGCTTCTAACAGATAACACAGAACATTTTAACAATGGAACATCTTACCAAATAGTGAGGGAACATAACTTCAAAGCACTGAGTAGACCATTGCTGCTTTTTTTTAAACCCATGCAACCATCAAAGGATTCTCTGTCTAAAGTAATCAAACCTGTCATCTTCTATGCAGTCAAACCTTATTAAAGCCTAAATAACGTCACAGGTCACTCATTTTCTTCACAACACTGTTTACGGAAACATGTCATGCCATGTTTTGGATTCAGACATCTTGGGGAATCTGGGGAACTTAACCATTGTCTTTCAAAATGAGGCAGTGATAGTCTACACACCATCTGCTCAGGCAAGAGAGAGACATGGGTGGACTGCATGACTGCCGCCAAGCAGAACTTGCAAGCAGCACCCGCTGAGCGAACAATACGGCCTGACTTCCTGACCTCGGGTTCCACAGTGCCTTTGTGGAAACAATAAGCTCCTTATTTAGCCCAAGCCCTTCCCACCATACAGCCATTTACTGTCAGCACACTGTCACTTGTGTGTTCGCCTTACAGTAACGGAGTTCAGCAACTTAATTGGCAAAGGGGAACTGAAATGTTATGACCTTGGGACAGGGGAGGAGGTGGTTAATGTGGTGACATTTTTATTAGAATATGTGGATTGATTTGGTAAATACCTTAACCAGCTACTTGTACCGGCCTAAAGAAAGCATACAAAGGTATTTGTCTTCACTATAGCTTGGGATTTCTTTTATATCTGTTTAAAACAGCCCCCTTCAACATTTCAACTGTAGCGTGTAATGTTTCGCAAATCGCAATAATACACCAAGTGTACCTAATACATCTTACCTGAACACAATAAATGCCTGCTACTAGAAGTTGTACTAAAGAGCTCTTTGTCAGGAATATAGCTCCTTAAATCACTGCATTTGTTCTGAGGGCTCAGGAGCAATTGATTCAATCTGACATCATCTTCCTATAACAGTGCCAGAGCAACGTAAATCCAGCAGAAATGAATTGATTTTGCCAATTTAAAGCAACCAGGCTGTATAAAAATAATGGTAAATCGGTTATCCTTTCATATCTTAGCCTCTTGGTGAAGCCAGTAACCTAGCTCTCAACTACAGTATACTGCCAACAGGTTGTTTACCGCTGCCATGCAAAAGTACAGTAGCACGCATCCTAAATTGATTGCCTTTAGGTAGCGCTGCAGCCCTTATGTCATGGCTCTACCTGAAAAGGGAATCATTATTTTTCTCATTTATGGGTGATTAAAACAAAAGTAAAGAGTTCCTAATGGCCTTCTTTGAGTGCCCCCTGTGTTGTATTTTATGGGCCCTGGCATTACCTCTCTGGCTGAGAGGTAAAGAGGAGACTTTACAATTACAATGAGGTCATTTAGCTTTTATCCAAAGCGACTTACAATTACATTATGCAATTACATGGAGAAGATAGAGGATTGCTCAAGGATGCTTACATGTAGGCCAACTCTGGGGCTCGTACCCACAACCTTCTGGTTGGGAGTCCAACACCCAGACCACTAGACTATCCTGGCCCCTTTCCACACCCACTTCCCTTGTCCTTCTCTCTTCTGACCGAGGCAAGACATTCTTTGATCCACTCCAAACCAGTGCAGCGATGGAAGCCTGACAGGCATTTCACAAACCCTTGTATAGTTCTGCTATCAATATCTCCACTAGCAGCTTGCAGCTCAGTCATAGCTTTTAACAACGTGAGAAATACTTTTCACCTATTCATTTCATTACCGTAAGGGCTCTCTGGTCTGGTCTCTGTCGAGTGGAAACGTGGTATAAAGGATGGACTTAAGTTACCCTATTCCCCCCAAATGTGGCCATAATGTCGGCATTCAGGTCACATATCAGAGAGGTGAATCTAGGTATAGATAGTAGAGTAGACAAAAGGTACCACTTAAGGGGCTTAAGGGGCCCTATTGTACATTTCTAGAAGACCAAAGCAAGTATTTACAAGCAGAATTATCTCAACGTGTTGAGATAATCCAATTTAATTTAATTTATTCAGAATTTATTCTGACATTTCAAAATATTTCACCGCTGTCGCATAGGTATATTTTATTTATGCTATAGTGTTTTGATTAAACTTATGAACAAACAGTACTTAGATACTGTATAACAGTGGCGAGGTAACATGTTTTCTGTTTGTTTCACAAAAGGAAAAAGTGAAACTTTATTGGTTATTTTTAATAATGCCATAATACACACAATTTTAATAGTAGGGCTACTGTCAATTGGAATTTATATATGACCTGTGATACCTGTAGTGGGATTTAATGTCGGGCTTCTCAAAAAAAAACTAAAAAACAGCCCAAACATTCTTTCCATCAATCGTTTGATCCTTTCCATTATTCCGTCTGACAAATGTCAGGCATTTCCCTAAGAAAATGATCAAGCTGCGCATAAAGTTGTGGTAATATTCCTCCCCTCCATTTTGAGGGCAGTTCTTGCTTAGTTCCACAGAAAACCTATCATCTTTCATTAAAGCTGGTTTTGGAGATCCAATCTACCATCTGCAGCTCATTACTGACCAACAAACTCAAATATGGGCTGTGAAATCTGTTTCATATTGAAATAATAAGAACACAACACATTTGTAATGGTTTTGGATGGAAATGGATATACCTAATATTTGATGTAATCAATCAGTACTGTACAAAGGCTACCCACCGTGCGGCTGAAAATGTATTTTTTGTGAGATATGGCACACATTTGGAGAGCTTCCCACATTCTCGCTAAGACATTTTCTTTAACAGCTTTATCCATTGTTATAGTCCAACTATTACTATAAGCATTTATGATCAACTGAATACAATTAAAATGACACATTTTTAACACTTCTCAATTTTTCTGAATTACCCTTACAACAAAAAAAACATTGTTTTGGTTTGAAACTGAGTGCATATTCCCCTCCTTCACCTGTGTGCTGAGTCGCTGGCATGCCTATCTACCCCCCCCCCCCTCCCCTACAATTCTCCTAGGCTTGCACCATTCTCTACCCTTCCTGCAAGAAAGTTATGTGGGAAAAAAAAGAAAAATGGGTCTGACTATATGTCTGCCAGATGCTATAGAGTAATATGTACAGTATAGTATCCACAGCTTACCTGAGGGCAGTCTTTGATGTAATGTCCTTTGTTGAAGCAAAGATGGCACAGGTAGTTGGGTGGTGGCCTTTTGTTGGGCTTGCGGGCCTCCGAGGACAGGGAGAGGTCTGAGAAATGGTCCGACAAAGAACTAAGACCGTCAACAATATTGTTGACGGAGCCATACGGCGAGGAACTCCTGTAGAAATTGTTGCTCAAGGCCTGTGAAAGACAAAACAGAGACTAAATGGCGATTCTATGAAAACTACGGAAAGGAAATATAGCTATGCTGATCCATTAACACTCATCATAACTCCTTAGGGATCTATGCCAATATAGAACAATACAGATCTACAGTATAAATGAATTATTTTGTCAATCACGCTTGATTGATGCAGCTGTTAGCTTTGCACAACAGAGGTAGAGATTTTATTTCTGCAGATGTTCTACATTTACTCTTCCGGCTAAATAGTGTCCATTTCCTTGACAGAACAAAGTGCCGTTATCGTTCCTTTTTCCAGTTGGTTGTGTTGGGCTGGCACAATCAGCGTCATTGTGTCGCTCAGACCGTAGGAGATGTCTTCTATAGTACCATGGAGAAAGTGTGAAGAACCAGGCTGCAGACACTGGCTGTTCACGCTTATTTCCTCACAGTACTGGAATTGTATTCAGACATACAGTGATGTCCATTGCAGGGGGTAAGTATGCCTACAGTAATTCATCTGCCTGCTTCACATCCATGCAATGTTTTATACCCTGAAGCAGTGGTTCTCAAACTATTCTGGGCCACAATCCCCAAAGAAGTACTTTCAGTACTGTACTTGCGACCGCATTCGTGCACACACGCACATGCACAAGTGGGGTCCACTTCTAAAAGGCCCCATATCATAGCCATTTCCAACTGTCATTTTAGACTTTTTCTCCCATCAAGCTGAACATCAAGTTTCAGCTGGCATTGCACTTCCTTTTTAGATATAATTGGTTACAATCCAGAACTGGTCAATCTTCATTTTCACACTGTTTTTTTCATAGAGGTATTTTTGGCTTAAAGTTAGCTAAGATCAGACGGATTTCAAAATTAGTCTAGTGATATTTTATATCCCTAGGGGCCCTTTAATAACATATGGTTCAACATTAATAACAGCATTAATAAATAACTCAGAGAATAAATTAAACCAGATTATTATTTCTTTGTTCGTGGCCCAGCAGAAGCATTCTGTGACCTCTCCTGATCCACATTTTGAGAACCACTGCCCTAAAGAGATAAATAACTAAAACAATAGAGGCACTAACTGAATTACATAAACCTGAAACTCAGATTACCCGAAACAACACCTCCTACAGTCGTTTAATTCAGATTGTGTTATGTTTAAAAAGAATTAAGTGAAACAAATCAAGGTATTGGCACAAATATCTTAACAGATATCTATACAGCATATTGGTTTACTGGACGCCCAGAACATGTGTCTGAAACAAATTAATCCACTCGCCCCTTTGTGGCCTATTTAATTGTATTTTTTTAATTAAAAGCCACTACAATAACTTTAACGGTTTTTTATTTCATGCACTGTGTACAGTATATTATCATTGAGAGAAAACTGCACCCGTTTGACCCAGGATAGGTCAATCCAGGGAACCTTGTGAGAGCCCTTCCCAACCTGCCATACCTCTTTCAGCTGCGCAGACACCACGAACAGGAACACAAACATGCACTATACCGGGATACAAAACACATATTCATATGCCCACTCACCACAGTGCAACCCGAAGAAGGTATGCTAGTAGGGTCAACCGTATGGGCAAACGAAATAACCAGGCGTGAAATATTTGAAAGCATAATATTTATACACCGGCGTCTTAATCAGATTACAACAATGCACCAGGTGCAGAGTTAGAGTTTATGATTTTCATAACTTGAACTATATAGTATATATATTCTACCTCATTCCTTAGTTGCAATAAGTTGTTGAGACAGTTGGAGTTGATCGAAGAGCTCAGTTCCGCTGCACTGCGCTTAGTGTTTTTCAGGTCCATGGAAGAATTCTCCGACTCGGGTCTAAAGGCATCGAACGGACTAGTTTGAGCGTCTTGCAAAGACATGTAAACCCAATTCAACAGCTGTGTTGGTTGGTAAACAGAGGTTCCTGAGTCTATGGCGGACATCATCTTGATTGTTCGAATAAGGTGGCACTTATAACACCGCTGCTAGCACCGTTTTTATTTCTAAATCACGTTAAAGTCTGTTTAGTCATCCCCCGTCTTCGCCTCTATGAGACAGATCCTTGAACCCTGCAGGCGCCCTATGGGACCCCAGTTCCTCCACTATGTTCACGGGGGTACCTCACTGCAAGCATGACAGTACGTTAGCCAGTTTGTGCCAGTGAAGCATCTGGGCTCAACCAGAGCTCTGTGCGTTAGCGGCGAGCTCACATTCTCCCGGTGCAGGTTGCGTCATTCCGAAAATAGGAGGTCCAATATTAGCCAACAGTTTGGAGCTTAGTAATTGACACTTGGGTTTTATATTTTTTTTAACTTTCATGTAGGTTTCAAGTTTTCAAGTTTGTGACTCCAAATTGTCCAAAAATGTGTGTATATTGTCAGCACTTATGTTGAGTCCAACTTTGGGCACATTTCACGTTTCTGCTATAGCCTACGATAAGAATTTTTTTTTCATGAAAACTAATAAAAGCATGTATTTATTCCTCAGCTATAAGATGTAGATTAGATGTTTGTCTTGTAGATGTTATAACTACTAATTCTACTAATATCAATCTACTAGAATAGGCATAACAATTTGACTTTAGAGAAGGTCGCCATCTAGTGTTTATAGCTGACCAATACAACTTAAAAAGCAAACTAGTTTGGCTTATATCCAATATCAGCCGTCGATAGAACAATTAAATTATTACAAATGTGAACAAACTTAGAATTTCAATAATGCCGTGGAAACGCGCCGGACCGGTTTGGAGCAGGCCAAGGGTTGGGCTACAAACGGAAACAATGCATGGACCCACCCACAATTAGTCGACAAGAAAACCTCTCCCATTCAACCAACCTCACAACTGTCGTGCCGAAATTGTTCCCCATTACCGAAAGTAGCATATTCTCTTGGCAGCCTAGGCCTAATATATGGGAAGTAGGGGACAAGTTGTAACGACACGACATCACTACATCGCTTCCTGGATCAGAAGTCAATCTCTGTAAAGTAAGTTCATTTTGTTTTATATGGCAAATATCAGCAAATTTCCGATACGTAGTTCTGATGATCTAAACTTGTATTTGAATAACAACGCCTAGGATATATCGTCCTTCACTTTATTACCTATCTACCTGAGAAATGTAAATTAACTTCACCTAACGAACAACACGGACGTTAGAAATGAAGCCCGAGTGCCATGGACGATGGACTTGTCTCTTTCGTTGTTAAATTGTTTTAAGAAATGTAACACTTTTCGCTTTGATTTTGTATTCACATGCGATGCTAAACGCTACACCCATTTTAAATTCATTGGATATTATGTAACAGCAGCAGGATGAAGCAGAGAAGTGAAATGATCGAGATTTTTATAGATGCGCGGTGCAATCTGGGAATGCATTTGACTGTAAATCCGCGCAGGCTAGAAACATCTAGGCATACGGATCGTCGATCTGTTTAGCACTGTGGGGCCTTTGAGTCAGTTGTAGCTCGTAGCATTGTAGCCCAGGATAATCCAGGAATGTGTAAACGAGGGGAAGGGCAGGGCCACCAGAAAATGTTTTGAGCCGGGCATGCTATGCGGCCTACGGCGCATACAGCAGAACCGCTTTTGCGTTGTTTTATCAAATTATACTATACTTTACTTGAACTACTTCAATATTTCACGTTAACCTCACCTACAAAACAGTGTTTCCACATAAATAAAATTCGTTCTGTCATGTTTCCCCATTCGAATTTATCAATGCAACAGATTAAGCAACATGCCAACAGAAATAACAGATAACGCAATCGCAACAAATTACACATCAAAACACAACAAGAAGCTACATCAGAGCAACTGGTGTAGTACATTGGCATAACAAATATGAATTTCATTTGACGCGTCTTGGATGCCAATAACATACACCTTGATTTGATGAGTTTATGTGCTATAAGGAGTCTTAACGTGCTGTCAAATGCGGGAAATCTCGTTACACTCGGGAGGATGATCAAGGCTTTCATTGCTCAAAATGTGAAAAATGGGTACTTAGCCAGGCTACTATTAATTACCGACATTTTCCCTGACAGGAAGTAGGTAGCCAACGATTACGATAAAATGTAAAATATTTATTATAATAATGATATTTATGTCATACTATATATATATTCAGACTATTTGCGTGAAAAGGAAATTGTATAAAATGAATGAATAAAACAATTGATGAAAAATGTTTTTTTTAGATATCTTAAATTTAATTTTGGCTACTACAATCAAAGTTGTTGATATCGTGACATACAACTTCTACTAGTGAGAATGTTATTGTGGATATCCTGAATTACCATTCTGACTCGTGAGAATACAATTTTGACTAGGAGAAATGCTATTATGGATGTCCAAAATGTAATTACAGATAGGAGTGTGGTTCGATTAAATGTTAAACGGCTTGCCATAGGCGTGGCCTACCAAATGCCCCTGGTTAAACAACAAACAAGTCGTTTATTTATTCCAAACGATGACACCATTGGTGACGTGGCTGGGAGTGCCAAGTAATCTTTTCCATATTCTATAGTAACCTGGTTAAGTAATTGATACGCACGATATGTTAGTGTGTCATGCATAGATTTAAATATATGTAAAGTCATCTTCTATACTACCAGTACAGGGTACAGGATGGGAAAAACGCATTGACCCGTCTATTGGAAATGAATGGAAGTCAGAGCTGACCTTCTCAAACCCAGAGAAAACAAAGATTTATGCAATGTATTTATTCTCACTGGTTACTGTTAGCTTGAATGTGAAAACCTATGGGTGGAACCGTGTAGGCCAATAGCAAATGGGCGGAGAGCGGCGATTTGAGGCTGTGTTTTAATTCATTGCCTACGTCACAGCGTTCAGTCACCTCTAGGTCTTGAAGATGAGCTACCCTGGCTACCCTCCCCAGTCCGGTGGCTACCCGCCGCAGGCAGGTGGCTATCCCGCCCAGCCTGGAGGCTATCCACCCCAACCAGGGGCGTATCCACCCCAAGCTGGGGGATACCCTCCGGCAGCAGGGGGCTACCCCCCTCAGGCCGGCGGCTACCCGCCTCAAGCCGGCGGCTACCCGCCGCAAGCTGGAGGCTACCAGCCGCAACCCGGGGGCTACCAGCCGCAACCCGGGGGCTACCCGGCTCCCGGTGGCACTTATCCTCCAGCCGCAGGGGGCTACCCTGCCCAGGCGGGGGGCTACCCCGGTCCGGCTGGAGGGTTCCCCCCTCAGGCAGGAGGTTACCCAGCACAGCCTGGAGCTGGAGGCTATCCCTCCATGCCTCCGGCAGGTAAGACGTGTTGTGCATGCACTGGTGGGCTTTTAGGGGCAATGTACTCTGGTGGTCTGGGTGTTTGACTCCCAGCCTAAAGGTCTTGGGTTCGAGCCCCAGAGTTTGCCTACCCCATCTGCTCTTTGTAATATTTGTAATTGTGATTTTTTATTTATTTATTTATTATTTATTTATTATTATTATTTTATTGTCGCTTTGGATAAAAGCGTCCCCTAAATGACCTGATTGTAAATTGTAAAGCCACTTTACTAACATGAGACTTGGGCGGCCTCTGCTGCCCACAAGCGGTATCTCGGTCTGTGTAATAAAAAATAAATTAAAAAAAGGCAGCACCCAACACTGCCATGTGTGCTAAAGAAAACATTAGGGCTTTATTTGCCTAAGACCTTTTTAGCAAGTAAAATCTAACCAGCAGTGTGTAGATAAGCATCTCCCCTCCAGGTAGGCCTGTTTGCTTAATGCCATGTCACTGAATTATCTCCAGGTGGAGGATGGGGTGGAGCCCCTGGCGGCTATGGAGCAGTACGTACACGTTTTACCTCCTTTCTCACCTCTGCACAGTAACTTAAGAACACATGGACTCACTCACTTAAGATAAATGTCTTTCTATTTGTTCAGATCACCTTATCTTATCTTATCTTAGCCCACGAAACTGCTGCCTTCTTCATAAGAAGTTTGATCAATATACTCACTACTTGCACAACTGTCCTGTCTTTTCAGCCAGGAGGGGCTCCCCAGGGGTACCCTGGGGGTCCCGCGCCAGGCCAGCCCATGCCCAATTACCCGGCAGCCCCGACGGGGCCGGCCGGCCCTACGGGCCCGGTGCCTGGTTATGGAGGTGGAACCCCTTCCAACCCACAGGTTCCTGCTGTACCGGTGCGTATCTTTTGAGTTTCACATGAACAATTAGGTGTCTGAGCCTGGTGAAACCATGCTGATGTTGCAAGCGCCACACTTTTGCGCTCTTTGCACTCTTTGCTTATCAGTCTGGCAAGGCTCCATTTGCAGTTGTTTATCATAGAGGCGGTGCCGATCATTTGCAAATCACATCAATAACAGGCGTTGCCAGTAGTAGTAGTAGTAGTAGTAGTAGTAGTAGTAGTAGTAGTGAGTTTTGAAACACAGGTGCTAGCAGATGATTGTATCCCCTTCCAACCAATCACAACAAGAGCCTTTTTTCCGAAAGGCCTTGATTACTGTCAGCACAAAATGAGCTAGCCACCTGGACGTTGACACGGTTCCCAGACTGGTATGCAAAGTGAAGCAAATTGGGGAGTCGAAGCTTGCAAAATCAGGATGTTGTTTTCCCAGGGAGGGTATAGGTATCTTCCTTCAGCACTATTCTGACCCGATGTTCTCTTGTCATTGTGTGGCTAATGTGCAGACAGGATTCAGGGGTACTATTAAAGACTTCCCAGGCGCTGATCCACTGAGGGATGTTGAAGTTCTCCGCAAAGCAATGAAGGGTTTTGGTCAGCACGATTTTCAGTTTTAAATGTTGAAAAATAGGATTTGACGCGTGATAACAGTGGTTCTCAAACGTTTTGGAAAGATCAAATTTTATTATCTTTAATGATGTGTGTGTGTGTGTGTGTGTGTGTGTGTGTGTATATATTCATATTTTTTTCTCTCTCATCGTCGTCCACTTATCCGGAATCGGGTCGCGGGGGTATATTTTTTTGCTTTACCCTAAATCAAGTGGTTCGCAGCTTGCGACCACCCACATGCACACCCACAAGGGCTCAAACTGTTTGAGAACCACTGCATTATACCTTGATTTACAGTACATGTATGTGTCAGAAATAATTAAAGCGATTGTTATTGAGGATTTATTTATCTAAATCTATTTTTAGCGTCATGTTTGTGTGCATAATGTTTTCATTTTTTTTTTAAACAGGAACTGATGAAGCAGCTATAATTGAACTTCTTGGAACTCGTAGCCGTAAGCAGAGGTTTCCCTTTGTAGCTGCCTACAAAACCACTTATGGAAAGGTAAGACTATTGCTAGTTAATAACACCGTCTGGAAGTCGTGGGAGATGTCCTTCTGAGTCTTCTGAGACATTTCTTATTTTTTTCTTCTTAGGATTTAATCCGTGATCTGAAGTCTGAGCTCACTGGAAACTTTGAGCTGCTGGTCGTCTCCATGGTGATGGCTCCAGCACAATATGATGCATCTGAACTCAGAGAGGCCATAAAGGTCAGAGCCTCCTCTTGTTCTGCCTCAATGTTTGAGTAAACCACATTATGTGACTCATCGTCACACTAGGAAAAAATAAACAAAATTCCTGAAGCGCTAGTGAAGGTCAAACATATCGTGGCCTGAGTCAAGGGTTATGAAGCATACATCTTATTTAGTTTTGGGAATGTTCTTACCATAGGACAAGTGTTTTTATTTTAACGTGTGTTTAACATAATTTTTACTTAATTTGTTGTCCTGTACAGGGTGCAGGAACAGATGAAGCATGTCTTATTGAGATCCTGGCTTCTCGCTCCAATGCGGAGATCTGTGAAATCAATAAAGTTTACAAAGCTGGTGAGTGCTTTTGTATTTTTTAAAACCATAATAATTACATCTATCTACACATCTTATATAAGTATATTAATAGATTATTGTAGGTGACTAGAGCAATAAGCATGGGGGATAAGTGTAATCTTTTAAACACAAACCAGTTTAGGGTTTCCACTCATCCTGGAAAACCTGGAAAGGTATTTTTTTCCAGTTATGGAAAATGAGAGAAAAAGTAAAATGTCCTGGAAAATAATTTCAACATTCTCCTATTTTCCTTTGGCTGAGAATGAACGACTAGGCTATCTATCAGAGCTCCTCAAAACGGATAACTTTGGCATCTGTAAGGGCTAAGTTGTCTCCAGGATCATATTAACGTTCAAATGGTTATGTTGTGGAAACACTGTGAACACCCACCCAAGTCACGTCACATAGTAGCACAATGTACACGTGTGTTTGCATTATTCTATGATCAATTTGTCATAATTTCTTATAGTTATGGATACGTTTTTGCAATAGACTGCACGTCTTTTAAATCAGACTCCCACAGAGAGGAACATATTAGTGTATGGCGCGAATCCCTGTCTGTCATACCAGCTAGCTCGTCACTGAAAATGTCCTGGAAAAGTCCTGGAAAATTATCTCTAGAAAAGAGTTGGAACCCTGCAGCTTTACTCCAGCCTACACAAACAATGGCACATTAAAGAAATTACACTTAAAACCCCACTGTCTCATACTGCGAGCCTTAGCCTTGTCAGGTGACTAAACTAAATAAACTAAACATTATTTAATGGATGGTGAACAGGGCACTTCATATATTTTGGCTGATTTACTCAAATGTTCCTTTCTCTGCAGAGTACGGCAAGACTCTGGAGGATGCCATCACCCACGACACTTCAGGACACTTCCGCAGACTTCTGGTCTCTCTCTGCCAGGTAATGGCTGCGTAAAGAGGAGGGTGTTTCACTGGGGGATGATTTTCCGACCTATGACCTTATGACGCCTCCAGAACCCCAAATGTTTCGCCCTCAGTTTAATATTTTGAAACGCAAGATGCTCTCAATAGGCTGTGGGACTGTAGGGGGAGGGGTAGAGAACGACGCAAACCCAGAGCTATGTGGGGGGAGGAGTAGAGGAGTCCCAGCCATTTAGCACTTAGATTCGGGAGGAGCATGCATTCAGTTTCAAACCATATAAACGTTTATGTAACTCTGGTTTTAACCACAATGCTGGCCACAAATTTAGGAGTTTCCCTTTTTAATAGTTTTAGGCAGCCATTGAAATATACTTTTGACTGAAACAACCTCTTATTTTTTTCTAGGGTAATCGTGATGAGAGGCCAACTGTAGACATTTCCTTGGCTAAACAGGATGCACAGGTTTGTTTAAACTCTTGTTTATTTAGGAATCAGCTAACATGCTACAGTATATAACGCACCTGTTGTTATTATAATAATAATAATAAATTAAATTTATATAGCACTTTTCAAAGGCTCATTGTGTGTGTGTGTGTGTGTGCGTGTGTGTGTGCGTGTGTGTGTGTGTGTGTGTGTGTGTGTGTGACAGAAACTGCATGCCGCTGGGGAGAATAAAACGGGAACGGATGAGTCTCAGTTCAATGCTATCCTGTGTGCTCGCAGCAAGCCTCACCTTCGCGCAGGTGTGAACACGATCCAGCGTCCATCTCCAATATGATACATCCATTGATCTATGTCAGCACATCGAATTAGTTCCTATTGTTGATGGCTGCTGTGTCTTGTCAGTTTTCAGTGAATACCAGCAAATGTGCGGCCGGGACATCGAGAAGAGCATCTGCAGGGAGATGTCTGGAAATTTGGAGTCTGGCATGGTGGCTGTTGGTAGGTTCCTGGAATACTACAGTAGAACTTCACATAGAACCTCCCTCTCTGTAACTACCTTTTTTAAAATACACACGCAGGTATTCTAGTTTTATTTGAACATTTCACTACCAAAAACACTAGATGGCTACTGTAGAGGCTAAGCCCAAGCTTTAAGCCCCTGAGCTGCTGTCCCGGGGTTGAGTAATTGACGCACTTTTTACCTTGTTTGATTAATGAAAGTCCAAGTTGTTCTCCAGACAAACTTCATTGCACATGTGTGACTTTGTACTGGTATGGTATGGTGGTGTTCGTATGTCTGTGTGCGTGGTCAAAAACTGTCTGTGCTTCCGGGTAGCATCTGAGGAACCAAAGATTGGTTCCTTTTTATGCCAAGAGCGCTAATTGGCTCTTACAGCTACTATAGAGCTAATGACATACTGGTATTAAAAGTTTTCCTCTTGGATAATCGCAGATTTAAAATGAATTATACGTAGGTCCTGTTATGACCTATTCAGCTATAGAGAAATGTACGTATTGTAAGTCGTTTTGGATAAAAGCGTCTGCTAAATGCTGTCAATGTAAATGTTCACTATTTATCACTATTAATGTTCACTATTTAATATTTTTATTTTTTTTATAGTAAAATGCATCAGGAACACCCCTGCCTACTTTGCAGAGAGGCTCCAAAAGGCCATGAAGGTATAGTCCTCCATTTAAAAATAAAAAAATTATTGAAATAAAATAAAAAAAGATCCCTTTAAACCTGTTGTTTGTGTGCAACAACATTGAACTGCTGTCAGTGAACAACGCCTCACGTCATTTTCAATTAACAGGGTGCAGGGACTAAGGACCGAACCCTGATCCGCATCATGGTGTCCCGCGCTGAAGTTGACATGCTGGACATCAGACAGGAGTACGTGAAGACCTACGGGAAATCTCTGTACACAGACATCTCAGTAAGTCCAAAACACAGCTGCCAATGGCTGGCTTCAGCTCTCTCTCTCTCTCTCTCTCTCTCTTTCTCTTTCTCTATTACTGGCCTAATTAACATAAGGAACATTTGCATGTCGTGTATGATTAATGCAATCTCTCTGTCTCTGTCAGGGTGACACCTCTGGGGACTACCAGAAGCTGCTGTTGAAACTGTGTGGTGGTAATGATTAGAGGGACAGCGGCGTGCCTCCCACAAGGACAGTGTAGTAATCTTTATCGTAACATGGTCATGGGAAATTATCATTTAATAATGATGCATGATTGATAATATGCATGTAGTTATTTACTTTCTTTCTTCCTACAATCAATCGATGAATCAATATTGTATCTATAGGCCAATCTTATCTTAGCAAACTTAGTTTTTATTTTGCTTTATTCAGAGACATCTATATTATTAATGTTTTGCTACTGCACTGTATTAGATAATTTGCCACAGAGTTTATATACATATATTTATATAAGATACACGTGTGTATACGGTTTATAGACAGAAGCCTAAAAGCTGCAGTCGATAACTTTTCTCGCTGTCTACCAAGGAAAGGACTCTTTAGGACAGGTTTCATTTGAGACAAAGGCAGGGCGTACTGCAAGGAAAGAGAATGAATAGCCCTCTGCAGTTGTTGAAACAATACAAATTATATGATGGACTAAGATCACTCAATATAGCCTTTTCTCACCATTGACTCAATGGAAAGCTGGCAGCCTGGTGCCAGGATATATAATTAGTTGTGTCATCTCCCAACCCCAGAGAACTAATCGAACACTCCCGGGGATTGCTTGGCTAAATAATCCGGTGTCAAAACTAGTTTTCTAACAGTCGAGGCATAATTTTGACATGGCAAATAAAATAAATAGATAGTCCAACGTTTTAAGACATTTTATATCTAAGCAGCATTGGTCTTCTTAAACAGAATCACTGTGTACTTTTGTATACATAGCAATGTCTCCTGTAAAATTTTGTTAACTTAGATTAACTAGTTAATCAACTGCCATATATGCCATATTCTATTATTATTAATCTAATGTATAGGTACTATAAACTCCTATTTTGGTTATGAATGAAAGATAGCATGCCCGTGGATTTCATATTGTTTTCTGTAAAATGCTTGGTTTTAAAATCTGGACGTGCTCAGTTCTGTTCTTTTGCTTAAACCCACTGAAAATATCCAGTCAAAATGATTGCCTCATCAGTAAACATTTCAACATTACATTCACTGGGATAATTAAGTGCCAAAGGTGTGAAAATTAACCTACACCTAATGTAGCCCGTTAATAATGCCAATCGAGTACCCTTTGTTTTTGATCGCAAAAGTTATCTACGCTCTTTAAAAATGTCCAACTAGTGCAAGTCTATGCAATTTAGTTCTAAACTTTAAAATACTTTGTTTACTCTTCCTCATAAGCTATTAACATGTTGCCTTTTATGTAATGCTGAATACCCAAAGCCTAAAGGAATATACATAGCAGGGCTGCTATTTAAACTGTTGGAGCTGCTCACTTATATAAAGGTCTATATTTTAATTAGTCGTTTGGAAAATAAACTATGTCCCTATTTGGATGACTGCCTAAGGGTAATTGTTTTGTAGTGTCTTATATAATTAAATATCATTAGTTTATAATACTGTCATTTATAAGCATCTGTTATGGTCAATATGTTTTGTTACCAGTAGAGGGCTCTCTGTTCACAATATTTCGCAATTATGCTCTATGACGATTGTTGATTTTCACTATTTGCTTTTATCATTTTCTAACATTGGCAATTTGATGTCTCCTGAAACCTATATATAAAGTCACTACTCACTGAAGCTGTGTTGATGTGCTGGACTTTTCTGTGTGAAACAGGGTTACTCTAGGCTATTTGTTAGCATCAATCGTAAATGCAAATTCCACACCTTGAACTGTTACAAAATTAGCAAAGCATTTCAGAGCTAACTCTTTTCCCTTCCGTGGCCCACATAATTAGCGCAGTGAGTGCAGACAAATATCGGCTATATTCTATATAACAGATTATAAGCGTTACATGGTTTATATAAGACTTTTGCGTGTGTGTGTCTGGTTTTTGAATTTAAAGGGGTTTCTTTTACAGTTCATTGGCCTTCGCATGGGAATGACGAATCACGGCTCTTTTCTGGAGGCTATATATAGTGTCTCCTTTTAGAAAACAGAAGCAAGTCTTCATTCTGTTGTTCATTCCTGAAGTGTAGCGTTAATGTAATAGCGGTGTCTGATGACTTTCACAAGCTTCACACCACCATATAGCCTACTGTACTGTTCTCACTCCAATACACACTTAATGGAAATAAACATGCCAACCCCAAAAAGACAACGAGGGAAAAATATCTGATGTTGTGCGAGCTTCTCTGCAGTGGAGACTGCTTGTCGTGTGGTGCCTACTGAAATATATAAAGTCAAAGGGAAATCGGGCCTCTCATCTGGCTTTGCTTTTAGATGTAGCCTACTTAACCGGAGACAATACACTTCCTTGATCTTCCAGAAAAACTGGCTCTTAATTATTAACAGGTGGATGTGATAGAAGCTGCACTTTCTCAGTATTCTGCACTATTAGACACTAGACACCGTCCTGGTTGCGTTGTCAGTCAACAGTGGCAACGTGATAAACGCTATCATGGTTAGGCGGTTTCCACCCTTCAAGCCTTCTAACATCTCATTAAATGAAAACTCATTTGTTTGGAAATGTGACACCAGGTCTTGCAAAACAATTGATATCAGACAAGTTAATTATGACAGATAATAGCAAAAGCTATGTTTTCATCATAAAAGTAATGTGTTGTTGATGGATTGAATGCTGTTTGTAAATTCTCAAATGTATATGTTATATATTTAACAGACACTGTACACATTTGTCTCCTATAGCTTACTGGGACTAGATACAATGTCCTGGTATACAAACAAATTATTATTTGAAACGTGTAATAAGCTCCTGTTTTTCAAGAATGCAGCGTCTTCAATGACATCTATGCTAAAATTAATTTCTTTGTTTACAACTCGTTTGGCACAATCTGTAACACAATGCAGTTATTTTACCAAATTTTAGAAACAGACAATGATCTAGTGGGTGGTTGAGGGACATTTGGTTGCCAGGGACATGAATCCGATTTAAACTTCATGAGTGCATATAAACAAATTACAAACCCAAGGATTAGATGAACCACACAGATTGACATGTCAAGCATATATCTATATCCATTCTTAGCATGTAGCTCTCAAATTCAAAGCAATCCATTGACCTGACCTGAGATGTTTGTCATACATAGAATAAAATCCCACTCAAACTGCCTATTTTATTATTTATTTGTGTCCGTGAGTCCAGCCTAATCCGCAATTGAGTGGGCTTCAAAGATAAAAAGCACACTTAAAGTGACACTTTTGTAGATTATAGTACATACACACACATGGATTCTAAAGGAATAGCCCAATGGAGTGGACTGCAATTCTACAGGTTTCTGAATAGATTTTTTGTAAGAGCTGTATGGATTTTTCCTTATAAACTGAATAGTAGTTGAGTTGCATAATCAGTTGCATTGTTAGAGCAGTTTGAAAGTGGGACAATGTATGGGCACATGGTGTGCTGAATTAGATTTAACAGGCTCTGGTATGCTTTGAGTTTACTCCAAATGATTGGCATTCACAATCCTTCCAGGCAATGCACTCGAGTCATAATGCAGTGCTGAAGATTTCTATCAGAAATAGTCATATAGTGCCTCTTAACCTAATTGGTCTTCAATGTCTTCAATGAGAACCCCCTGAGATGTAATGGATTAGGATCCTGTCGTTGGGTAGGTAACGTAAACAGTAGAATATGGTTTAATGGCTTTAATAATCACATTATTAAATCAGGTCATTGCTCTCAAATCAACTTGCATTCATTATAGTATTTAAAATAAACTACTCCTGTACCCAAATGCATGCTTTTGGTCATAATGTTGTGTTGAAATGCCGCTAAATTAAATACAGTTTCAGTCGTAAAAGCCAGGTGCGTCTAAATCAGGCCCCGCCCCCTCTGAAACTTACATGGCCATTGCAAGAAAATATGTTTGGCAGAGCGCTACAGCTGCTAAAATAGTGAGACATGGCGGAGTTTGCAGGAACGGTCAGAGAGGGCTACTGAGGAGTTGGTACACTTTTGAAACATGTAAAAAAAAGATGTTGGGATGATAAACAAATGCAGAGCGGACCGCGTAACCCGTCTTTTGAGAAAAACGAAGAGTCGAGCCAAGAGCGCAGTAAGAAAATGTGTTACCATTTCTTAGTGCAGTCAACAGCATCGGCCAACAAATATGGCTACTTGTGTCTCCTGCAAATCGGTTTGAAACCCGCTCCAACTTGGCCATACAACCCATTTGCGGGGATCACCAACACAAAGTAAAGTGGCTCTAGGATAAGAAGTTGGAGTTTTTTTTTTTTTAACGCGAACGGGTTCGAATCCACAGCGAAGTGGAGCAGAGATGGAGTCCAAACATAAAGAGTTGCTGGATAAATGTTACCAGAACTTGCTGGAGTCAATAACGGATGCAGACAGAGTTGTGGATGCTTTGGCACATTCTGGTACACTTAGCCAGTCTGAACGATATGAGCTTGGCCACAACTGTTCCTGCAATTCGGAAAAAGTGTCCCTTCTCTTGAAGATTCTAAAAGGTAAAGAGAGAGACTGTTTTCGAGAGCTCTGCGAGGCTCTGGAGAAGACTCACCCTCACCTGAATAACGTCCTGAATGGCATTGGACCCGTAGATCATACATCTGGTAAGAAACGATACTGAAAACAGACATTATATATATTAATGTAACTAATGATCTATCACATGGCTAATGGGGTTTTTTCTTGTTGCATCACAGTTCCAATATTAACTGAGGTGAGTGCATCACATCTAATGGTTAATTTCACTTTATGGTCCACTTTGGGGTCGATCAAACAACACTGATAAATAAGCGTAAATAAAGAGTACTTTCCCTCGGCCATAATGGTGGTATAGTTTCACGGTCTTGTGACCTTGTCCATTCACAGTTGCACGACTATGCCTGTCCCTGTCACCAAAAGCTCCCCACGCATGGTGTCTGTGAAGGCATTTAATTAAGTTTAAAGTCTCAAACAATCAGTGTAGTGACAGCACGGCTGACTACGCTCTTACTGGAAGGGCGGACGGCTGTATGGATCAATACACGCCCTTGTCAAATGAACGAGCTTCAACAAATAATGTAGTTGGCTTAAAAATAAGTTTTTTTGTTTTGTTTTTTTAAACAGTACAGTCCATGTTATATTTCATTTTTAAATTACAGTGCATACAGAAATTTATGTAGAAAGCACAGATTGTTTTAGTTATTTATGAAGACATTTCCATGAAGGATTATAAAACAATTTGTCAGGTTATAATAGATTTCTTACTTTATATCTATCTCCTATCCTTGTCTATTGTAAGTCAAGGTGATGGCCCATATCAAAGCCTCTAGTATGCTTCTATTTTGTGTAATGTAGTTTTATGCCTGCCTGACTGTTATAGTGTAATGTGGGCTAACTTTCCCAAGCCTGTTCATTAAAGTGCCTTTTTCTATCTGGTCCAGAATTAAGCCTCTCAAAACATAGTTTAGTGCTTTTACATCAAAGAATCTTGAGAAATGCACTTTTGTGTGGGATTATTATTACTATTTTATTTGTCAAGGTCCAAGGCCACCATTTATGCTAGACGCCTCCAATATACCCCTTCCCCCCCCAAAGTACTAAATTAGTCATATGAATGTTAAAGAATATGTCATAATAAAGCAATTGTATAATCACACTGGCACCAGGCACATTCAGCGCCTGCATGTCACCTTTGCATTTCAAAAGAGAGCATTAGCATGCCCCGGTTCTTTGCTCACTCCCAAGCAACCATGTTATACTCTGAGCTGACATGATTACCAGCCGTTCCTTTTGTTGACGTGTTAATTATGCATTTATTCTGCCCTCATTATTCATGAGAAAACTTGAACTCCAACGCGGGTAAATATGTCGCCGGGTTTCTTCCAGCATTTCTGCTGAATTGACTCCAGCACCGACAGCTAATCGGCTATTACTTAAGGGGCCTATTTGAGCTTCTCCGGCTAAAGAGGGTTTGCACATGAATGTGTTTGAGGCTGTTTTGACTTGAGTAATGTGATGTAGCCTACAGCAGCCTTTCAGCAGCCACACAGGCTTGAATGGGCAGAGCTGTTGTAACAGTACCGGGCAGACAGGTTCATCCAGGTCTCAGCCAAATGCAGCCTGTCTTGGGACAACTGTGGATTCTTATGGCCTATACGTTTACAATAATATGCACTGTCAGCAGTGCCTCGGATCCCGGAGGGTGTGAGCTGTACATTCTACGATACCAACACAGATAAAGGTTAAGCAACAATACACTAGAGACTCTCTGTTTGCATGTTCAGAAACGGCAAGTAGCCTTCTGAAATGGTTACCGAAGCCCTGTTTTAGAACTGTGAGAATTCTCACCATGACATGAATTGAACGCATGCGGACATCAAATTGACCTTTTTAGGGGTGTCGTAAAAACAACAGGTCTCCTCCTTTCATTGTCAATAAAAAGAGCAGCTCTATTCTTTTTCATAAAACCTTAGCTCCGGGGCTTGGCATCAGAAATCTCCAGAGTTCTCACAGTCTCTTGTGAGGCATATTATAGTGACGGCGCCACATGAGAAGGTTGTATGATGGTTTAGTGAGGGCACAACTGCTGAATTTTGCCTCAACATGCTTGCGTAGTTAGAAGAAGGCATTAAAGTGTCTTTTTGGACCTTGTTTGGTTGGGGAAGCTACTATTAGGCTAATATTATATACATCTTTAGTATGTTTAATATTGTGACACTGCAAAACAATGACATACCAATGACTTTATAACTGTAACTGACTTTTTTACATTTTTTAGAGACATATTAAAGGTATATTCGACTGTTATTGTGCCTTCATGATACTAAATATGTGCCCCAGCTCACGGTTTATATTTTGAAACACAATTTCCCACTAAAGTGTAGATGGCTATAGGGGGAGGTCTAGATATTGAGCCTGTGAGTGCAGTAGGGGGAGGAGTAGAGAGGAGTGCAGTTTGAGTTTCAACCCAAAACTATGTTTTTGTAAAGCTGGTTTCAGCCACAAGGGCAATTTCAGATGCAGTGTACATACACACACAAAGCACCTGTGGTTGGTTGAAGCAGAATCAAGTAGTGTACCTTTCAGGCCTGTTGATGCGTAGATGTGGCAGCCAAAGGTGTAGAATGCACTGCCTTGCAGTTTCAGCAAAGGCACACATCAAGGTTATAGGAGACTTCGATCAGCCAATCTCATAAGGTGACCTTTTAGAGGGAGGAAAACATGTACTCTTAGCCTGGTAAAATCCAACTAGAGACAGAAAGGCCAAGACGTTAATCTGTGATGTATTGGCAGATTCGGCAGAAACCGTGTGCTGGTCTGTTAACAAACAGAAGGAAAGGCAAATTTAATGTCGAAGGCGTGTTTGAGCCTTTTGTGCGTGCCTGGAAAAGTCATTCTGGGTGGTTGCACTGTCAACATTTCAATCGGTTTCTGATTTATGCCGTTGCTCCAGACCTCTCTTAGTGACATCACAGACCTTGAACTTTTGAGGAAGACGGCAAAGACGGGTTTAGCCTGGGACTCGAGCGTTTAAACGTCAACCTTTTTTTTTTTTTTTTTTTCTTTTTTTTTTTTAATTGTCTTTTCAAGTTGCATTCCTGACCGCACTGAACCAGTTTGTACTTTCCGTCGATTCCCCGCTACGTCTAGTAGGCTCCGGAGCGGCCCAGGGAGGCCCGTGACTAAAGCCGAATGTTCAGCCCAAATAAGCTGGTGGAGCAGCGAGAGTCAGGCCGTGGTGAGCTCCAGGCCACGTGACTTCCAAGAAGCAGGAGAGTGAGCCAGCCACACCACAGTGAACCTTGCCCATTGTGACACTCTCTGCTCAAATACGCTCATGGGAAACTAGAGCTAGAGGAAGAATAAAGACTTCTTGATCCATGGGATGCCACCATTCCTGAGGCACATCCCCCCCCTTCTTTCAGCTCTGCGCTGGGAAAAAGAAGCACATTTTAGCTGGGACCTCTCCAGTTTTAATCAAACCCACAGACTCCTTTTTTAGCCAGTGGGAGCGCAGCCAGCCAGGGATTGATTTAGACTGCTGGGATGTGGGTAAATAGAATCGTTTGTCATGCTCCCAGTCTTTGTGGGGAGCTTAAGACGCTATATCATGGGTGCAAGTTGCTGATATAAGTGAACCGATCAGCCCTCCCACCCCACAATCAAAGCTAGAGCTTCAACGAATACGTGCATTCGCTGTCGGCGGGTCTCTACAGCTTTAAGATGACACAGCAGAAATCTCAAGCGGCGGTAAATGTCTCGCAGCTCTTGGCACTTATTTTTCTACAACGTCCATGTTTACATCTGATGAAAGGAGCATATACATTGGGAGTACTTTAAACAGCAGTGGAATATGAGTGTGCATGTATACCTAGTTACTGTTGGGTTCCTTTCTGTACGGTTAATTATAAATTAGGCCACAAAAGGACAGGGGCTTTCAGCACTCGGGAGAGATAAGGTGGGGGGTTGTGTGTTGTCTGAGGAGCTGGGGGATGGGGGGGGGGGGCAGCTCAGGGGCCTCTGCTGCAGAGCCCGTTCGGGGGCCCTCGCTGGTCTACATTCAGCCCTGGCCTGCTGATAATCTGCCACTCTCTGCTGCCAGACCCACGGGGCTGTCATCCGAAGTCAGGGGAAAGTCCCACCTTTTATTATTCCCTCTGACTCGCCCTCTTTGGTGAAAACCCCCTGAACGTAACCCAAGCCACAGAGCCTAGATGTACAATACAATACTAGAGATACTCATCTGACTGCTTCCACGCAGGACTGACTTTGATGTTCTGTGTGCCTCCCGCAGGGTCCACCTACAGCTTCCTGTCCACAATGCCCTCGGACTCGGAAAGCAGCAGCTCGCTCAGCAGCTTAGGTGAGTCTGGCACATGGCGGTAAGTGGGAACTGCGATAATCTTGTCAGAGAAATGCGTTATGGCATTGGGGGGGAAAAAGGGATGATTGAGGGGCCAGAAAAACCTCCAGCCATCCTCGGTGTGTACGCTGTGTATGGGGGATTAGTGGAAATGATCTAGAAACGCACTCACCCTGGCCTGGTTTTCAATTCACAAGGACTTGACTGGTCCAGGCCACCGATAGGAGACCGTAACCCTCCAATGTTGACTTGGTACTAAATCTATGGTCTAAACGCATGCAAGCTGTCTTTTTATTTTGTTTAATTCTAAATAAATCCACAATCACTCTTCCAGCATTAAAAGATTATACAATGAGAGACTGGGGGGAAAAAAGGAAAAGCAAAATGTTCTTTCTGGCTTTTTCTTTGAACCTTTTTTTGTTTCTTTCGTTCTGACCCTCAAATTGGTTTTGCTGACCTCCCCTGACACCCTCCTCCATCAGTGGAGCCCCGTAGCATGGCCCATGCCCCCAGTGATATGCTGACACCCGCAGGTACGCCCGCCCCAGCCTCCTCCCCGCCGCTGCCCCACCTGGAAAGCCGTCAGATGAGCGAGAACATGGAGTCGGTCCTGTTCCAGCTCAGACAGATGACCCGCGAGAGGGACGACCTCCGCAAGCGCCTGGCCCTCTCGTCTCCCGGCACCACCTTCGACGACTGCAGGTACCACGACGACCTGACACCACCTGCTTTCCAGAACAAAAACTACGTAGGAAGTCCAACTCTGTTGAACTGCATTAAAGGCTAAAAGCAAATGGACTAGGTACCTGTGACGCAAAATAGCTTTTCCAAGTAGGCCCCGACTCTGTAAAACAAGGGGGTAGGCATGCAATTTTAATGACATGCCTCTTTCCCTGGTGTTCACATAAGCCCCAATTGAAGGCTTTTATCTCAGTTAGGCTTCTGCCGTCCTCCCAGGAGGCGATGTGAAACTCTTCTCTTTTGTTAATGGATTGTGGGGGGGGGGGGGGGGGGGGGGGGGGGGGGGGGGGGGGGGGGCGGGGGGGGGGCGCGGGCGGGCCGGGGCGGGGCGGCGGGCGCGGCGGGCGGGGGGGGGGCGGGGGGG
>JAOEHI010018515.1:26473-62323 GCA_025447815.1 Percopsis transmontana | reverse complement strand
ACACACACACACACACACACACACACACACACACACACACACACACACACACACACACACACACACACACTTCAGTTATGAGGCTCAAATCAAGGCCCCATACGGTGCACTTGGTGGCCGTATCTAATATGTGGTCAAACGGTTCATCTGACACTGCCGCTTGGCCACCATTTCCTTATTTAGCCGTTCTGATTTGCATTAGCGAAGGGGTGGCTGGCGCTTGCCTGCGTGCCCCGAGGTGCCAATACAGAAGCTAATCAGAGCACTGTTTCATTTGAACAAAAACACTGCCCACAAAATACAGCCTGTTCTTACAGAGGGTCTCAAAAAACAGTACTAAGAACGGATTAAGATGCAATTCCTTTGCTGTAAATTTAAAAGCTTATGGAACTGTTTTAACTGCTAAAAAAATGAATAAATAAAAAAATAATAATAATATGTGAGTGAAATATGGGATCTTTAACAAAGTAGTACTGTGACATCGTTCTTGGGAAGGCTTTTGGTATTATGAAGATTTAAGAATTAATTTGTATGTTTCAATTAATCACCAATGGATGTTAATGTCATCTGAATGCAATATTGTGGCGTTGCGCGTGGAATATCGTGAACATATGAATTAAGGAACTGAGAAAACATCGGTAAGATATGTTACAGGAACTCATCACAGTATACACACTTTACACAGCCTTTGGTTACTTGTAAGAGTACTCAGCTGGCAGTGTATATGCAGTATAAAGCTGCTTTTCTGCTTGAATGTTCTTTATCGTTGTAGTGTAACAAAGTCTTATCTGCAGGCACCATAAGCCCAATAGCTTACTTACGCGTTTTTGGATTTGTTACATGTATTAAATATCCTTTACCTTCAAACTGTGATTACTGTGTTTAGAAATGAATATTAGCCCACTGTGTCCCAGTCCTTTGCTTCTAAAACTAGAAAGGACAGTTGAATAACTAACTGAAAATAATTGGAATTTTAAGAGAAGAAACTATTCTCTTTTAGAACCTCTTGTAGGTTTACTAGAACCCGTTTATCTTAAGTTGTTAAATATATTCAACATGACCGAGTCACAAGCATGACGTAGAAAACTGACCCAACTCCTAATGAATACCAGACACTCCAGTCCTCCTCTGGGTCTGGTTACAGAGTTCAGTGAAAACAACATTTTTGCCATTTGCAGGAACAACATACGACATCCCCATCTGGTAAGAGCTGATGCAAGCAGTTTGACTACATTGTGGCATATTGTAGGGAATGGAACAGTTGATTCCAAGAGGAATTAGAGGATCATGTTCTACGATCCAGAGGAATGATCTTGAAATAACTGCTAAACATTAGTCACATAGGTGCGAGCACACATTCGATGAAACCATCTGATTTAGAAAGACAATGATTGTGTTAGGATTGTGCAGACAATTCAATTGTAAAATATAACAGTCAAGTTCTGCTTCCTTCCTTAGCAACAGGGAGGCGGTGGAAGGGTTTCGGGGGCTCTTGTGTGCAAACGCTATGAACTCTGTAACCATCTTTCTCCATAATAACCTAATTGACAGATAAAGTGCCAAACCACAGTACTATTTAGTACTGTTTATTGCTCACCATTGCTAATACGAAACAGGCAGACAGCCAGGTTGAGAATTGCCAAAAGAACCAGGGATTTACTGTCAATCTGTCCCCATAGTGTTCAATCACCTAAAGAGGGTGAGTTGTGTAACAGTATTGGTGCTGGATACAATCCTGTATAAGCCACAGCCGCAGTGTAGAGGGAAAAGCCTTTGCCTCATTTCTTCATCCTTCCATGCGTGTGATGATGAAGCCGTAATCCCGCACCCCGCAGAGAGAGGTTTAGGCCGATATTGTTGATAAACGATTTGACGTTTTTAGTTTAAAAGCCGTCAAGATTCATTCAATTCGACAGGCTTAAACTTTACGAGGAAAGGTGCCCAACTGTGCTAAAAACCCATAATAATCACACACCTGAAAAGTGTGCAATCTCTGACCACTGGGGGGCACAGAGCGATGCGAGGGAGGGTCCCCGCACCACGCTCACACACCTGGGGACTCGTCCAATCGCGTGCCTTCAGAGTCCATGCACAGAGCTGTACAAAAGTAGTTCTTTGTAAATTTGAAGCCGAACCCTAATTCTGCTCAGGTAGCATGCGTGTTTACACATCATACGGGTCGCGTTGAAACACTTCCTACATGATAGACTGTGATCATGTTGCACAATACAGCACCGCTACACAGCACAATGAAGCAGCGGTGTTAACTCAAGAGGTGTTTGAACCCAGGTGTCAAATGATGCTTGAACCACTTCATCACCACTTGGTGTCATATAGAGCAAACGTCCTCACTAAAGGGGGGATAGCGACTCACAACCTACACTAACCGTTTAACACACCGACTACAGAGACTCCTGAACGACAGCGAAGAACCATTCAAAAGGTTGAGCTGTTACCTCTCATGGTGTTTGAGTGCAACAAACTTTTTTAGCGTTCTGCCAGCACTGTGAGAAGATGGAGGGTGAAGTAAGAGTTCAGGTTCACAGTAAGGGCTACCCTGCTCTCGTTTCTCTCACTCAGATACAGATCATGATCTGGCGTCGTATTGGCCCATATTGGCTTGGCCCACCGCGATTGTCTGTCTCTCTCTGTGATGAAACTGTGATGAAGATGGTCTGTCCTCCCCGACCTGCTCAACCTGGGGCCAACACTGATGGAGCACGAAATGAAGTGTAAGAAAGTGTAACATCGTCACTGTTGGGTTGGGACTGCTACACGATAATGTGTGACGCATCACACAGTCAGAGCCTGACTGTGTGACCTGGTGTGTCACACCGCTATCAGGAGGTTGTGAGGAAGCTCTTTTCTCTGGATTTTAATTTGAAAGTGGAACTGAGGGTTTGCTAAACCCCTTGTTGACCGCCTTACGTCAATAATAAGTTAACTCGCTGTAGTTTGGCATGAATTAACCCCCTTTGATGTTGTTGAATTTTATTTAATTTAAGGCAAAATTTATGTTCTTGAGAGACAATGGAAATGTCTCAGCGGCGGATGAAAATCCTGATCCGGTTCTGTTCCGTGAATGCTGGATTATTTTTTTGCCGAACGTCAGCATCAGGACTTGGACAGAAGACTGAGGAATATTGAGATAGGGACACTTTTACATTTCCCTTTGCCACTGCCTAGACATTACATGACACCATCATATGATAAACACTGATGCACAACTAAGGGGGGGGGGGGGGGGGGGTTTTTAAAAAATTAAAAATATTAACCGTGGCGCAGAAACCAAAGGACGAGGTAAGCACCGCTTCACCTTAACAGACCGCGGCCGCGTAGTCATGTCCTATGTTTTAAAACCACCATTTAAGCAGAAGAGTGATGTCTTCCCAGTAATCTCTTTCACTGTCAACCTTTAGTAGGCCCCACTAATATAAAGCAAATGATAGCCTGTTCCTAGAATGTACAAGTCATTGTAGCTCTTTCCCCCTGTAAAAAACCCGTAACTATCGCAAACAAAGAGGAAGCAGGAGTTCCTCTTTGTTTGCGATAGTTACAGGTTTTTTAGGGAGAAAGAGCTACAATGACTTGTAAGATAGCATGATCAGCTTGCCATCTGTCACTGCAAGGGTTGTTTTTATTTGAATGCGAGTCTGGGCTCTACATGGTGGTGTTAAGGCACACATCCTGCTCGGCCCCCCATTGACAGAATTCAAGGTTTTTTAATACACATTTACAAGCAATGGCTGAAACTGAAACAACTCTGTGAACACTGACTGTACAGGATACAATACAATGCATACAAACATAAGGTTGCACATGTGAGCATGCACAGATATATGTACACTTCTTATTTTGTGTTCTTGTACTGTTAAATGTTTTTAGACTCTGTTTTATAGTGATTTCTACACCTACTTAGGCCCATACCTTATTTCATGTACGGGATGTATTTATTGTATGTGTTTTAATGGCTGTAAATGTAAACTTTAAACTCAATACTTTTGCAATTTCTGTTTTATTTTATAGCCTAACCAGGGACAGAGGTTGCAAATTAGTCATGGCTAGAAACCTGTATGCATGGCATCTACTTTGTATTCTTTATAAAGCAATGTTCAATGCATTTGTACCTGTCAAATAAACATTAAATAATAAAAAATAAAAATAAAAAAATAAAATAATTATAATATATTATATTATATTATATATATATTTTTTAATTTAATTTATTATTATATATTTTTTTAATTATTTAATGTTATAATTTTTTTATTATTTAATGTTATGTTTTAAATGGGGGGAACGTTTTTGTGGAAGTGATGAAGCCAACATACTAAGGCAGGACGCGTCCCAAACCAGAAATGGTGCGGAGCGGCGGTGCACTCACTAGGCAGCGGAGTCGTTGAGCTGGTACTCGCGGGCGCGCGTGAAGCAGCCCTGGACGCCGCTGTCGCCCCACAGACGCTGGATCACGTTGGACAGGTCCTCCGGGAGGAGGCCCTGCTCCTCCGCTGGCGCGGCCAGGGCGAAGAGCTGGCGGGCGTCGTCCTGCCAGGGGGGGGGGGGGGCACACGCACACACGCACACACGCACACGCACACACGCACACACACACACGCACACACACACGCACCATTAGCTAAATGTCTGAAAGCCGGAAAATAATTATCTGAAACCCATCTGAAACCCTCATTCTGTTGCTTGAACTGGAAGGGCCAATAATAAGCACGCCACTGTAATGAATCGACCAATGAATGGCCAGCGGGCTGTCAAAAGGCACCGTCAGCGTACAGGGCACTGAAACCAATAAATCAGGCCTTTCCACTTGAACGCTGACTTGACACATTAACTTGACGCATTTCCTTCCGAGGGGATTCGCTGGGGTCTTGCTGCAGGGTGTTCTGGTAGAAAGATGCCGTCGGGACAAGCTAGTTAAGATGGCAGTGTTCCTGACCCTCGCACACTAACCAGTAACCATGTGGCCCTTGCCTCTTCTCCACCCGAAGAGGCCGTTCCTCTCATGCGGCCAAGCTGGGGGTGGAGCGCTGTGGTGCTTATGGGTAAATAAACGGTAATGCAGCGCCCCAACCAGCATGCGTGAAGGAAATGAGACTATGCCACATTCCTTCAGCTTCATTTGAACCACCGCCGCCCGCCTGCCCGCCCGCCAACACACGCCGACCGTTTGACACGGCACAAGGGCGTAGAGAAAACCTCCACTTTCATGTGTTGGTTAAGCCGTGTTTATACCTCGCCAGCCAACCACGTATCGGTTAATGATTGGAAAGGTTTCAAGCGAGAGAGCCAAGGAGAGAAAGAGGAAGGGGGGAGGCGAAGGAAGAGAGAGAGGGAGAGGGCGGGAGGGAGGGAGAGCCGAACGGAGCTACATTGGGGATCAAAACAAGGCCTGTGCCAGGTGACCTCAAGGCCTTACAGTAGCAGGGTACAGGAAGTCAGCGAGACTCTACTGTGGCTCATGTGTTAGCAATTACAGCCTGACAATTAGACACCGTCTGGCCTCAGGTGGACTCACAGCTACCCGACACCCAGGCCGAACCACAGACCAGGCCTCGGGTCAGTCTAGAAGGCATTGCTAAATGTTGATGACATCCCTCAGGCCATCCCTGTTTGTTTGAACTGGGTATGAGGGTTCTCCGAGGGCAACGGGGTTGTGCGGGAAGATGGAGCTCACATTCATTCATGACTAACTGCCAGATCTGAAAAGCGTCTTGGAGAATGTGTCACATAGGATGGGCTATATCTAGCAAAGCCCTTCTGACACACACACACACACACACCATACCATCAGAAAGGCCTCCTCCTACATAAATCCACAGCTCCTACGTGAAGGTTGCACTGTGTATGGAAAATGTGGAAAGAAAAAAAGTTTGGAATAAAAACTGCAGTAGCTATTTATTTTTTTTAAACCATGGGAAAATACATAGTTGTAAATTATTACTTTTAATAATATTTGTCCAAAAGGCGTGAATAGGGACACGGGGAAGAGAAATAAAGATTCATTTCTTTCTCTGACACGTTTGTATCTGATGTTAGAAACTCCATAGGTGGGCCTGAGTGGGACGTCAAGTTGTCAACGCTCCCTGTAACAGCGTCCGCACACACACACACACACACACACGGGCGCTGGCAACATATGGTCCTGTAGGGCATGTGGAAGCATCTGTGATCCAGAGGAGACAGCCTAGGAGGAACTTTCACGTTGTACGCAAGAGGGTAATACACGAGCAACACAATTCACACGAGGTTTACTGCGAGGTCGAGGCAGCTGCAATTTGGCCATTAGGGGACGTTGTCTCATCGCATTACTGCTGTGGCAGCGTTGCAACATGTTTGACTGGCTTCACCAGAGTATTCTATCTTAAAAGCAGGCTCACCGCAGGGGTGTGTTTTGTCCCCATAATTGTATATTTTATATACAAATGACTGTAGGAGCCTTTATAGTAATAGGCATCTCTTGAAGTTTGCAGATGACACAGTCTTAATCAGTCTACTTGAGGATGGAGAGGTTGATCATGGACCAGTTCTGAACTACTTTGTTGAGTGGTGTGACAACCATTGTCTAAAGTTAAATGCTCACAAAACCAAAAGCATGTCTATTGACTTTAGAAAAACCTTACGCCCAACCTCGCCAACAATAATCAACGGATCATTGATTGAGACAGTTCAGTGTTACAAGTACCTGGGAACTGTGATAGACAGCAAGTTGAACCATGATGTTAATACATCTACTGTCTACAAAAAAGGTCTTCAGAGACTTTTCTTTTTGCGCAGATTGAATACTTTTAATGTGGACAAGACATTGATGACTGTATTTTATAAATCTTTTATCGAGTCAATTTTAAGTTTTTGCTGTATTTCATGGTATGGGAATCTTAACCTACAAAGGAAAAACAAATTGTCCAATATTGTTAAAGTAGCCAGCAAAATAATTGGAAGACAGCAGCTATCTTTAGAGGAAATTTATGATAGGCAAGTATTGCGAAAGGCACGGACTATCATAGCTAATCCTGACCACCCACTCTTAGAGGAATTTGTTCTTCTCCCCTCTGGGCGGAGGTATAGGCTCCCCAGGATAAAAAATAACAGGTATAAATCTTCCTTTGTTCTAGGTGCAATAAATGCCTTAAACCAGCACTTAGGTTGAGCTGCTAGCTGTTTCAATTGCTTTATTTATTTTTTATTTTTTATTTTTTGCTTTCTTGGCGTGAGTACTTATGGGCAAACATGCTTATTTTATGGCTGAGATTAACGTATATTGTTTTTATGTTTAGTATGTATGTTTGTGTTTCTTGTGTGTTTACCACTTTCTGTGAATCAAATTTCCCCTTGAGGGATAATAATTAAACTGAAATGAACTGAAGATCTGTGGTATGTGGTCTGCACTGGTTGTATAATGTAGCATCTTTGCCCCTTGTTTTCCACAGGGCTCTGTTTGTGCCCAGCCATGCCCGTTTGGCAAGTACGGCATCAACTGCAGCAAGGACTGTTCCTGTCGAAATGGTGGCCTTTGTGACCACATCACTGGCCAGTGCCAGTGTGCAGCTGGCTTCAGTGGTCGGAGGTATGTAGTTTAATGCCCTGCCAAACGGACTGTGGCATCTCTCTTCCCACATGAAAAAGCATTTAAAAATGGTGTCATACGTTTCCATGATTTATTGATCATGGCATTAACTGGAAATGGGTGTTTTTATACAACTACAAATTAAACACACTAAGCAGGTCTTCATTGATCTATTCTCTTGGTTGACTTCAAAATGAGGCTTAAACCTGGGTATTCTTTAAAAGAAAAAGTAATGCTGCAATTTTCTAACTCTAAAGATAATGAAACATTTATAAATGACCATTAGTCTATTTGAAGAAGAATTAGATGCCTTTAATAGTGGTGTTTATGTTTAATTAATGTCCTACTTATGCTGGCCAGCAAGTTTTCATGTCTTTAGCCTTCATTCATCCTCCTCCACTCCCAGCCTGGCCATTGATCTTACCATGGGCTACATGCTGTTTGGATACTGCTCATTAATTATAACTAATGGGCTTATATTAAGGACTCATTGAAGTCCACACTTCTTAGCTCTCTATGCCCGCCGGAGGAACCCAGAGCCTTCTAGCTTTATTAGTTCAGGTGAAGCAATTGTCTCCTGGATGAGAAGGTTTCCTGGACAAGACTTTGCATTATTATTTAGCAAAATTGCCCTCATTCATTTGGCCCATGGCAGGTGAATATACCTGCCAGGAATATCCTGAGCCTGCGTAACCCCCACCCACCCCTTCCTAGTGTAATAAAATCATTGTCCCCTGATAAGAAAGAAGCTGGTGTAATTTATATAGGGTATACGATTTGCCCATTCCATAATTTAATTGAGCTGTTTGTAATGCATTTAGTGAAATCTTGAGATTGATGCTCTGCCAAGTTTATAAAGGTGTACTTTTCACCTCACTCCAACCTGTATGTTTGACCCTATGGGTGTAGTGATATATTGGTAGAATTAACTTCTATCCAATTGAAGCTGCATCAGTTCTGTTCATTACTTATTATACAGTGCCTTGAAGTGCTGTGAAACTATCAGGTGTCCTTTTGTGAGGCACATGGAGAATCTTCCCAGCTCTATTATTGTAGTCGATGGCGGGCATCTCGCATCTCGACAATCACTGTGAAGAAATAGAGAAGCTCAAACTGCTAACATGTGAGGCCACATGTCCACTACAGTGTTGCAAGTAAATGTCCGTACACTCATTGTGACGCTCATTTAATTAGAGGGAAGATGACAGAACCGCTGGGGGGGGAGGAATAAAGAAGGAACCGCAAATGATAGAAGAGGAGGAAGTTGATTCAGTGGCAACGTGGGGGAACACATTATTGTATATGTGACTATTTTTTTCTTCTATTTTTATTCACAATTTGTTGAACTCAGTGCTGGTACATTGGATTCAGCGTAGCTACACTGAACATGCACCACAAATATAGGACATGCCATAAGCACATTACAAAACGCACGTGACATTGTTGTGGGGTGTACGAGGGTGTACATTTTGGGCTAGTTCTCTTTGGCAGCGGGTATACGCACAGCGGCGTATTAAGCCAGCAGTTGGATAGCTGCTGCTTTAGTCGTCTGAAGTATACCGCATCAATAACACAAATTTCCCCTCAATTACAACAATTAGACACTTTTATCCTGAGTGACTTAGAATTTCATGCTGCTATTACATGGAGCAGATAGGGGTTAGGCATCTTGCTCAAGGATGCTTACAGGTAGTCCACCTCTGGGGATCGAACACCCAGACCACTAGACTATCCTGCCCCCACTCAAATCGAGTATGCTTTTATTTTATTGCAATTGCATAAGGATTGTATCATTCTTGATATGGTAAATAGACTCTTTATTAATAAGTAACTGGATACACTTGACCTGCTTCTACTAATGCCACTGCCAGTTTCACTTGTTCTACATTTGTGCATTGTGTCTAGATGTCAGGATGAGTGTCCTGTGGGCACCTATGGCCCCCAGTGTAACCAACGGTGTGACTGTCACAATGGAGCCAAGTGTTACCATATCAACGGAGCCTGCCTGTGTGACACGGGGTTCAAAGGGCCCAACTGCCAAGAACGGTTCTGCCCCCCGGGCCTCTATGGCCTCATCTGTAACAACCTGTGCCCCTGCAACGCTACTAACACTGCGAGGTGAGCGAGACATCAACGCAACGCTAGCGACCAGCTAACGTCAAGCCCTGAAACAAATACCCCAAGAGCTCCAAATGAATAAAGATATCTTGAATTCACTTGTTCCTAATCTTCATTCTAAGCCAGCTCCTATTTAGAAGTCTGGACACCTCTTAGCCATGTCATGCAGTTAGCTTTTAATCGCGAACTTTGCTTTATTCATTATTTCTCAGGAGCATTCATAGTTAATGCAATGTTAACGCCCTGAGCCTGGCTGCAGTTGGCCACCTGTCGTAGAAATCTGTACAGAAAGAAGGAGAAAAGGGACGCCGTTTATCTGAACCAGGCACGTAGATGCCGAGATGGATGAATCCCATTCGGCTCATGGGTTCACAGTTTGATCCTCCTCAAGAAGGAAGACTCGATGCGCTGCAAGGTCGAAACTTCATCGGTTGCTCTTTAGTTACATTCCTGTCTCTCTCTCACTCTGTCTCTCTGTCTCTCACTCTGTCTCTCTCTCTCTCTCACTCTGTCTCTCTCTCTCTCTCTCTCTCTCTCTCTCTCTCTCTCTCTCTCTCTCTCTCTCTCTCTCTCTCTCTCTCTCTCCCTGGTCAAGCTGCCACCCTCTTTCCGGTGAATGCACCTGTTCGGCGGGATGGGCCGGGCTGTACTGCAATGAGACATGTCCACCTGGCTACTTCGGAGAGGCGTGCATGCTGCCCTGTAACTGTGCCAACGGAGCAGACTGCCATGGGGTAACAGGCAGCTGTATATGTGCCCCTGGCTTCATGGTGAGTCTCCATTTGGTCCAATGTTCGGGTTCAGGCGGTGTGAATTTCTAAACTAAAAGTCCTCTAATCGCTATCTCGGTCAACTTCATCTTTAGATTGAATAATCCGTTTTTTGAAGATTGCTTTATTATGCTTTACTATTTTTCAAATACTAGCCTTGTTTATACCGTGTTTAGTACAGGTGTTGGTCTATACTGTGGATCTAACATGTTCTCACATGCGCAAGATCATGTCACTTGGCATTTGTTCTCTGTTTTTCCCAAAATGGACTTTATGGGTCCATGAGACAAATTAGAGGGGAGGGACCTACTTGCCAAATTTCACACTGCCAAACACAGTGAGGGGTGTTTTATAAATGGCATTGCTCATAGCGCCAACCTTCGACTAATGTGCACGGCATTATTATACAGCCCATCCTTGACAGTATCGTCATAAATGGATAATAACTTTTTTAATTACATACATGCACAGACGGCATTGCCTCTTGCATGCACTTTTGCGTATGCAGGTGAAACATACTTAGCTTGACATATACTCGTTGTCGTTTTTATATGATGTGATTTTAGCTGATATATATTTCATGTTGCGTGTTTCAGTTGTAAAATGCTTATGTCAGTCTGGTGTTAATGTTTTGGAAGTATTCCCAGTACCACTTTAGAAACTTCTTTTTTCCCACACAGGGGCAGAAGCAAGGTGAGACATCTAATGCCGCCTCATAATGGATGTGCGCTATTACAGCACAGGTTTTCAGTTAGAAAAAGTCCTTGTCAAATGATTCCTTCTTGGCTAGAGCCCTTCAGAACCATTAATAATAAATCTTGGTTGTGGAATGTATTTTACAAATCAGGTTTATTGAGCCAGGCGAACCCATGGCCTCTGAGAAACGGGGAGAAGCAAAGCTTACTAGATCAAAGAGTACAAAAATTAAAGGTTTGACCTAGTTGTATATTCATTTTTAGTGCGGTATTTGTAGAGGAACAGTTTCTCTATTGTTTCTATTGCCCACACGCAAGTTACAAGGCACGGGATAGAGATTTACTGTTTTTGCCAACAGTAAATTGCCTGTGCCTTACAGCGGGCTACAGTGTGTGCTGAACTATGCCTGGTGGGGCTGCAGACTGTGTCTTAATTTGCTCCACCTGTTCTCTTTTGTGGATGCTGGGGAGGACTGCCAGATCCATTAAACAGACCTAGAGGGCAGGAGCCGGATAGAAAAGAAGCCAGTCAGATGGGAACGGACACACCTTATATGGAAGATGAGTTTGTGTATCTGTGTGTACTGGATGTGTGTTTGTGTGGCTGTGCGTTTTAACGCGCGAATAGCGGCAGGAGCAGAAGGTCAGTGTCGCCGTTGTTTGTGCTAATTGAACACATACCCACCGCTCTGCAAACAACCCAGTTAGGTTGAACGAGAAGCAGTGGTAACTCCATTCTAATGACTCCTATTAGTTATTAGTTATATTGTATGCATATTGCATATGTGGCAGGTGCTCATTATCAGACAGTAGGGCTTGTGAGAAAGTGTTTGACGATGTCGGTGAAGACCTATACTATGGTGGTTGGTGAAGTTACGTCCTTAGAGTAAACTCGATAACGCGCAGCCTCCCTGCTGTATCTGTCTTCTGCAGTCTCATCGGGGGGCAAACCAACTCAAGTGTTGGAGAAGGCTAAGCTCCTGCACGCTTGATTTAGCCGCAGTAATTGGACATGCTCTTTTTGACGAGGACAAAGTGATTACATGTTACTTTTTCCAGACACATCCATCTACAATCTGCAGCATGTATTCGCCATAGCATTACCGTGCCGGGCTTATAGGTTGTTTTCCCCTGATTCTGTTGATTTTTATGTTGTTGTTTTTTTTGTAGGGTGGTGAAATATGAATGTGCACAAATTCCAGTCTCGGTTTGGAGGCGGTGAAAACAAATTATTTCTCTGTCTCTCAGGGCTTCCTAACCTCATCAAAAGGTTCATTTTCTGTCTCGCTGCATGAATTCCAAATTGACGCTCTTCTGTCCAGCGGTTAGATTAACAGTTAGAGAGCCAGCCTGATTGGTAATTAGTGCTGCCATTTGCATCCAGTCTCAACAGGTACCGGTGCCAATCAATGTTGTGTCAGTGAGAGGAATTCTGGAAAAGAAATGTCTCTCCAGTTAAATTAAGCTACTAATAGGTGGGGGTTTAGTGCCTTAGCCTAGCATGACCTGGTCCAGATCTGGTGTCTCCAGTGGCATACATGGTTATGTAAGTTCCTGCTGCTCTCCTACTATGGACTGACAGCTCCTTTATTAATAATGCCTCCCTACGTAGAGACTTCTAGACTTCTTCAGCTCAGAAGGAATATGAATCAGTCGGCTAATGAGAAAGCCTCATGCTTTCTCTCCCGAGAGCAAGTCTGACCGCCGGTGTCTGCCATGGAGGTGGAGGTCCACGCCAGTCATGCGTACGGCGAAATCCATGTGGTCATTTGTGTCTCAGTGACCCTTCCCCCATGTGGCCAGTCGCCAGTAAATTGCCTGTGCTTTGGGGAACAGACTGCGGCCTTCCTCCTGCCCCCTTCCTCTATTCTGACGAAACTTCTGCCCGCACTTAACAACTGTAACAGAAGTGCCATTGTTAGCAGTCTTGAAGCTGTCATTCTGGAGCAGAACAAAGGTTATTGCAGCCTATTGATAAAAATTTTATTCGCCGCCGGACGCTTTTATGTGGCGCACGGGGACGAGAGTTCCTTTAAGATGTGTGTTCTGCCCGTGGCATCCACAGGCACGTCTTCTTCTACCGCCTGTTTAACTGGGTTCAAAATGATAATGAGAGTGCTGAGCAGCCGGCGGTCCCTTGGTGTTCTGGTGGGGGCAGACACAAGCCACACAGGACTCCTCTGGGCCGCTAATTGGAACTCTAAATCATTGTGTCACCTGTCACTCAAGGCGGGGTGGCGGGGAGGGGCTGGGGTGGGGGGGTGGGTGTGTGGGAATCCATAGACAGCCTGTGATCGCCCGGCTCTTAGAGGTGCTCTGCGCTCAGCCTTTAAAGCAGAGAAATTTTAATGACGGTGAGCTGGAGAGGACGAGGGGGGGGGGGGCGAAGGAGAGGAAGTAACTGTGTCCTCTAATGTGATGGTGAGGGACTTAAAGGCTAGCCCAGCATGGCTGACTGTGTCCTATGAGTGAGCTCATTAATGGGGCTGTGGGAAAGACTGCTCTGGGACACGGACTATTCCCTGATCCCTTCCTCTATCTGCCCTGGAGCTTCACCGACGCTGGTGGCCCTCCTCTGCCTGTCTCCCCTCGCTTCCGGACGTGTTTCTGGGCAGATCCCTGTTTCATAGTGCAATACTGTGTATCACAGCTGGATCCCTCAAACAGCAGACCAATTTGTAGGTGCACTCATCCGGTGTTTACACTGTGGCACAACTGGCGCAGGAGGGCAGTTTCAAATCAAGTTTTTTCTGATACTGGTTTCAAACATAAATAAAACACAAATCAAGGACTGCACCTTTTACATTCACCTCCCTCTTTGTTCTACATCAATACAGGCGTGATTTATATACGTTGTCAGGCAGGCAAACCTTGTTAAGGCATCAGGTTGGGTGAGGATACGAGGAGTCAGCATTGTGAACAGAAACGATCAATTTACTTACAAATGGATGTGGATAAGCTTCAGGGGGAGCCCAGGCCAGAATACCAAACAACAAAAGGGTGATGCCAAATTTGGACTTTTCTAATCTGCAAAGTGTGAAGATCATAATCTATTCTCATGCAGGCTCATTCTTTCTGACTCAGTGATACTGCTTACCCCATTCACAGGGTGAGGACTGCGCCTCAGTGTGCCCCCCTGGTGTATATGGTCCCAGCTGCCAGTACACCTGCTCCTGCCAGAACCACGCCTCCTGCTCCCCCACCGACGGCTCCTGCTCTTGCAAGGAAGGTACATTCTAATCAACCACAGATATATATGATGGAGGAGATATGCTGTAAAGTAGATCAGCTCGGAATTGGGGAACCGATAAAGGTGTATTAGGTTAGTGTGGCTCGTTAGACCTGTTCTCAGGACTGTGTGGGCACAGGAACCGCTTGGTTCTTTAGAGGGTAAGTGATTACTGACCTCAGCAACAGACCTTGTTCACAGTGACCCAGAAGTGCTACAGTAGACAGCTGTGTTCCGTTTAAAGGCCCTAGAAACCCTTACGTGTGTTTTGAGTTTATTCAGCTGATTAAACAGCGTCCCAGGTTGAAATTGGATGCAGTTATGATGCAAGAATTGCATAGACTCAGATCAATCAATCATAATAGAAGGTGACAGTTGTACCGCCCCTAACAGGTTCAAGAAAACTGCCATAGGAGAAACCAATCAAGTAGTCTGTGTGTGTGTGTGTAAACACCCAGACCTGAGCACTAATCGACCACAATAACTATAAACACCTTTGTGGACAGGGACTTTAACAGTTGTTTAGGGTTTCAACCCCATTTGCGTTACTTCAAGCCCTCACTTAGCCCTTGGTTCAAATGAGCACCTTGCTGTTACAAGGATCACTTGCATCATAATGGTGTAAATTACATTTTGTAATGACTGTTTGTTGCAATAACAAGAAAGGGGGTGTTTATATTTCTTGGCATTATGGATGATATTCGGGTGAACATTTTATCACTCACTCCAGGGGTGTTTGAGGGTGCACAATAGTAAACTTGACCTGAATCATTTATAGATTGGACCAACGATTTGTAACTTGAAAAATAAACAACTGGTTTCGGTGGGGATTCCCAGGGCTTTAATTCTTACTTTGCAGTCTAATATTAGCACACAAGACTATAAAGATATTGTTTGATAATCAGTTTGATATATGCACATAATGAAATCTGTGCATAATAATGCAGGACCATGTTCTCTTCTATCTTTTACTACTTGCATTACTCCTACAAAGCAAGAGGTTAGAACAATTTTGCTTTGTGTTGCTTTACTTTTCTTTTGAAAAAAAAAAAATATCAAGCACACATACTGTAAGTCATGTATAGTAATTATAATACGCTATAATTTATGTCACCAGGATTTGTGCAATGAGCAAACCAGTGCGTTTCAGCAGTAAGGCAGATATTCTAAATTGGTTTGGATATTTGGTAGGAGTAATCCTTTTTTCGGGAGCACATAAACACCATATCTTGTTAAGCGTGATAAGCCAATATGAGAAACTTGATTATGTGAAGCGTATTTAGAAGGGGTTACATTGATATAAACTAGGACACTGTAAACACCTAATCCCATTCACTGTTGTTTTTTATGATCAATCAGTTCTGGTCCATGCTAATGCTCAGAATATTCGGTGCGTTTTAATTACGCAGTAACATTCATGTTTAGCATTTAAAGACGGAAAGGAACCACCTTATCCTAGATACGAACTACGAGCAGTGCTGTAACCGCACACCGCAGCGCGGTTTGACGCGTGGCCTGTTTGGTTTTCAGGCTGGCAGGGCGTAGACTGCTCCACCCTCTGCTCCAGTGGGTCCTGGGGTCTGAGCTGCAACCAGACCTGCCTGTGCGCCAACGGTGCAGCCTGCGACCCCGTGGATGGCACGTGCACGTGCTCTCCCGGGTGGCAGGGGATGTACTGTGACCTGCCCTGTCCTGTGAGTATAGCGCTGTTGTTTTAGTAAGAAGAAGAAGAAGAAGAAGTTGAGTTGTGTGGTTTTAACAAGACGTTTCTTTTGTTGTTTTTGTTGTTGTTGTTGTTAGGAGGGCACGTATGGGCTAGACTGCCGCGAGCACTGCGACTGTAGCCATGCCGACGGCTGCGATGCAGTGAGTGGGCATTGCCGGTGCTATGCGGGTTGGACAGGTCAGTACTGCTGTGTAGCAACAACAGCGAGCAACAACAACCTGTGCACGCACCTTTTTATTGCCATTCGCCAGTCGGCAATGCACGTTGACTTTATTTGCTAACGCTACAATTGGTGTGGAGCCATTTATTGATGCAACCATCCGTGTACCATGTTTTACAGTATGTTTACAAAATGTCTAAGTAGTGTTCCGTTAATTAAATGTTGTATTTATTTTGACATTGAGCCAGAGGGCAATGTAAATGGGAGATGTTGAGAATTAGTGTCTAATTTGATTCTCTGAGCAGCCACATTGAATGCTGGCATATAATCATGCTCAAATTACATCCTCCGTTTGGCTGTACACAACCGCTGAAGTGATTCATTAGATAAATATTTACAGAGCACATCATAGCCACCATAATGATTTTCAATATCTGCAACTCTTTTTCATTCGTTTTTCTTTTAGACAAGGGAAGGGAAGACCGCTCTCGTATTTTCACTAGCTTCTCCGTTTGTGAAATTGCAACAATATTCTATACACACATATAAATGTCAAATATAAGTGAATCGCTAAGCTCCTGGGCTTTGAGGACTGGTGGAAAGGAGCAGTCATGAAAGGAGGATATCAGAAAAGGTCAACCCCCACCCCCCACCCCTTCTCTCCACTCACCTTTCTGGGCAAGGTGTTTTATTCTGGGAGACAATGTGGGTTTTACTATCTGCAAGAATGAAGCCACAGTAACGGGGCTCTCATGCTCTGAATCGTGCACACATTGGGACCATCTGTCAGCCCTAATTGAGTCACTGGGGCACACAGCTAGGAGCAGCAGGCCACCTGGTGGGCAAAACCAATGTCCACGCGCGTGCGCACACACACACACACACACATGCACACACACTCACACAGGACTTGAATAAGTGGGTGAGGACAATGTACCCTATGAAAGAAGAAGCGCCCAGGAAAAAGAAAATGATAGATGCCGGACCCTTCTTAGGACTGTACGTGGGAGGTATTTTGTGTCTTTGAAATATCTGAGAGCACTAACTCCATGGTTGCTACGGTAACCTAATGTTTGCCATGTCATTATGCAATTTTGTTTTTATTCTGGAGCCTTTGTTTACTGTCTGCGTTTTGATTGGCTTAGCTCTGGACACGAAGCGCTGTTGGGACCCACAGATTACATTACTGTTGCAAGCCTGACATCAGCTTTTGAAAGACTAAAAAGAGTGTTTTGATTAGCCGTTTGATGATCTGCCTCTTCACTGGTAAAGAAAAACCAGGCCTCCTTGTTTTGTTTTGTTTTATTAAAAAATGTATTCTTTGTTTAAAGTTGTGCAGAAGGTGACTTGTGTGTGTGTGTCTGTGTGTTTACAAGTACTGTATGTGCACACAAGCGTGTATGTGTGTGTGTGTTTTTAACTGTGAGAGACCGCCAAAGCGGGTTTGCTATGCCTTGCTTTGGCTTGGGCTTGCTCTGCTCACTCTTCACAAATTGGATCGTGGGACCTCTGGCACTTTTCAGCAAAAAGCCTCCTTTGAAGACTTCAGTTCTGGCTTCTCTCTCTTTCTTCTTCTCCTTTCTCTCAGCATCTCAAGCCCTCTGTTTGTCACCATTAAACCCAAAGTGCGACACTCTGTTCGCATCGCATTTTCTCACAATAAAGGCGGTGACTTTCTTTCTGCCTCGCCCGGCACAACCTCAAACACACTTGCACAAACCTGCCCTGTGTTTGATGCGCGCAGCTGGGTCTCTGGATTAAATCACCAATGCCCTGCCCCCTCTTCATCGCCGCTGGCATTCCTCCGTTCCACCAATAGGGAGTCAGCGCTACAACATGGCATCAGTCCCAGGAGTTTAACCCAGGTTTAATTCAAAGATACGGCACTAATGCTGCATTAATGGCCACATTGCTCTCAGATATTTTGAGTCAAAGGAAATTTCAAATGAAGCTTCCAAGTAAAGGCCACAGCTTGAAAGGGTGAACTGTGTGTCTGTGTGTGTGTGTGTGTGTGAGGGCATTCATTAAATTCTGTATGTGCACGTGTGTATGCATATACAGTACACTATGTGGGCCAGCTGTGTGGGGCTGTGGTATGCTGACGTTCTGTGTGCAGTGGGCATGTGTACACCAGCCTTTCCTTGCCATTCCTACATTGGCTTCAACAGCAAGAGAGTACGTATTGTATTGTATTGACTAACAATCCTGGTGCTTTTATGTGCTTTGTGCTGCTGGTGGGAGGCTCGCCAGAGACACAGTGACACTTCCAGCCTCTGCTCTTGTAGCCGGAGAGCCGGCAGAGTAATAATTCCCCTCAGCTCGGTACACAACCCCTGCTCTGCTGAAACAGAATGGGAAAGGAGCTAGACCACTCTGGGGACCCAACCCTGTTAATCAACACACTACATTGGCAGAGAGCCCCAGTCTGATCTCAGTGTGTCTGGAAAAAAAACTCACACATTTGGAATGAAGATACAGAGCCTGAACTGAAGATGGTCTGAACTCAGCAAAGGGAGAAAATAAAATCACACCACACCACACTACACTACAACCCACAGCCTATATAGACTATACAGATCGCAGTGCGACGACTAGCAGACACCCACAATATGCTGCTTTGATGCTGTGATTCTACTGATGGCTGGGTATTTAGAAAAAGTGATACTACTCAATAGTTTCCTCAGATACAAACATTTCCCGAACACAGTCACAGAAGTCGTAGTTAGTCGCGATTGGGGGGGGGTGGGGGGTCAAGAATAATGTGAGCCTATGAGAGCAGTAGAGGGAGGGGTAGGGAATGGCGTTAGCCTATGAGAGCAATAGGAGGAGGACTAGAGAGAAATGCGAGCCACTTATCACTCGTTTCAAACAAAAACAACAGCAACGTGTCCGTAACGACAAGGGGAATTCTGGACGCAAATTGAGGGGTGTCCCTTTTTGAAGGTGTTGTAGTGGACTAAGGCTTGCCCTGTCCCCCGCAGGGGTCCACTGTGACAGCGTGTGTCCGCAGGGCTTCTGGGGACCCAACTGCTCGCTGTCCTGCTCCTGTCAAAACAGTGGCTCATGTTCGCCGGAGGACGGGACGTGCATGTGCGCCCCCGGCTTCAGAGGGACCTCCTGCAAACGAGGTGAGGCCCCCACTAATCCCCCCCACAAACAACTTTGTAGTTTCCCATCTCGGGCAACATGGCCACTGTGTGAGCAGCATCTCAATATTGACCTTGCTCTTGTTCTGTGAAGGACTGTTGATGTGGAGCTATCTGGAAAGACGCACTTAGTTGTCGTCAGAAGTGCCCGAGTGTAAGCCCTTCATCACTGCTATCACTTAATCACAGTGTCCTTTCTACACCCGCAGCCAGGCCCCCTTCAGCAGCCCTCAGAAGGGGAGGCGCAATCCTCACTGGAGGCTCATCAGCCTCATGGAGGGCTCGCTCTGGGAGTGCTAGTGCTGCTCTCTGAAAGGCTGCCCCTCTCTCTCTCTCTCTCTCTCTCTCTCTCTCTCTCTCTCTCTCTCTCTCACTCTCTCTCTCTCTCTCTCTCTCTCTCTCTCTCTCTCTCTCTCTCTCTCTCTCTCTCTCTCTCTCTCTCTCACTCTCTCACTTTCTAACTCTCTCTCTCTCTAACTCTCTAACTCTCTCTCTCTCTCTCTCTCTCTCTCTCTCTTGTGTTGACCTCACTGATTGGAAGTGAATTTCACTGTTACAAACCTGTCAACATCAGAGTGAGACACTTTTGTGTGCCTTTGGTGTGCGTGTGCGTGTGTGTTTAAAATGTCCATACTGTTAACGTTATTATCTTATTATTACAATTTCAATGGCCCACAGTGTAAAGGGTGAAGATGAAGCACTGACAGATTAGAAAGCTAATATAAATGTAAGCTGTGCCTGTGTTGAGCTGGCATTAGATAACTTAGTAAGACTTACATTAAGAGTTATTTCATATCTGCCAGTGTATTTATTCAGGTTATTAGAGAGTTTATTTACAGTAAAAATGCTGACTTTTCTTTTTGTCTTCCTTTTGCTCTGTCTCTCCTCATTCATTGCATCGTGAATGCCGCCTTCTCTCGTTCTCCTCATATCTTCTTTCTTTATTCCTCATAATCATCCACATGTCCGTCCCTGTTGGTCTTTTTTCCTATCACCTTGTCCCTAAACCAGTCTGCTCTCCTGGGTTTTATGGGCACCGCTGCAGCCAGCCGTGCCCACAGTGTGTGCACAGCACCGGGCCGTGCCACCATGTCTCCGGCCAATGTGAGTGCCTGTCCGGTTTTTCCGGCCCTCTGTGCAACCAAGGCAAGTATTCCTTTACTTTACTTTGACTTCCACCTGCGATGAAACACAATATCTTTTTTGGTTTGGTTTGTTTGTTTCAAAGCAGCATGGGATAACTAGATGCAACTGCTCAGCTGCGGTTCTACATACCGGTGTGGGCAGTATAGTCTAGTGGTCCGGGTGTTCGACTCCCAGCTGGAAGGTTGTGGGTTCGAGTCCCACGAGTTGGCATACCTGTAAGCCTCCTTGAGCAAGATGCCTTACCCTTATCTGCTCCTTGTTGTAATTGTATTTTTGTAATCCATTGCTTTGGATAAAGTTGTCCACTACATGACGTAATTGTAAGCTACGCTAGTTGGATGTTACATATAATTTATGCATGTATAATAAGAGTGACCTCTTTCATGTGTGATGCGTCTCATTTTGTTATCACTAATATCACAAGGCTGTCTGCTAAACACGTCCGCTGCCTGGATTGACTCTAGGGGTCCGTGCCATGTGGCCGGGGGGCGCCAAAATCTCTCAAAAATTTAGTTGTCAACTTTTTTTCCTCCTCAATTTTCATGTGCTGCTGCCTTCCTAATTTGTATTGCTGGTTGTTACGAATTCCCCTGACTTCCTTAGTTACCCAGCCATTCTACCTTCACACCAATAAACGGAATATATTGACCATATATTGACATTGTAAATCAGGAGATATGCGCTGCACGTAACATGCAGAGTGTTTTTCTTGTATGTGATAGGACTAGTGATTGTATGTGTTAAGGCCCACTTTAAGGCAATCCGTTGTTTATATGCGTATACGCTAATCTATTTTGATCTAGTTATTCTAGTCACATCAGTATATACTGTATTAGTAACATATAGGCTGTTGTTAGAATGATCACCCAGAAATCAGTTCAACAGTCGTCTTCAGATTTTTGTGCTCATCATAAATTAAGTTATGTAATGACCCAGTTCTCAGCTATATCTATATCCATTTGTGTCAATATGCATTTTATATTATTATTTAATATAATAGTATCCAGTACACATAGAAGAAAACAAGCTTCATAGTGTTTTTCCATCTCACTATGCATTTGCTGTCCTATATGGTGCAGGAAAAGATGCCCAAATGCAAATGTACTGTAGATTTTACGCCTAATAATTTGCCAGTCCTTTTTTTTTTTAATATAAATTACAGGCAGTGGGAAAATTTGGAATTCTCTTTTATGACTTTGAAAAATGTCTTGCGAATAAAAGTTTAATAGGTTAGGAAAAAGAAGAGCGAGAACCAGAGCCAGTGCTAATTTATCTGGATGATAATTATGAGTGAGTAGCCACTGGGGCAACAGGGACAAAAGGTGGTCAGAACACAGTCATAAGATGTGTTTTGCCTCCCCAGTTGTTGCTCTGTCTGTCATAGAAGGCCAAGGGCTAATGACGCTTTCCTGGTGTGTGGGAGCTTGGATCCACAGAAGCAATATAAGGGGGAGCCAACCTCACGGCCTAATGACAACCTGCTTCGCGGGGTTAAAAGAGTTCTCGCTCTGACGAAGGAGGCAGTTGAGAAATATAATCATTAAAAACAACCTCACATCAAAAATTTGTCTGGGCTCAGCTCTTATCTGGTATTTTCACACGGCTGGCCTATTCTCTTTGTGTGGGAACTTTGATGTACCTGACGGCCGATGTTTAGACACATCTTGGCTCGTGATTGTCACACAGTCCAGGAAAGCGAAAGCACAACAGAGGTTTCATTGAAAATTACATGTTTTATTGAGAATAGTGACGGGGGCGTTGAAAAATGTATTTGATAAAAAATGTATACGTGATCTGTGTGTGTGTGTGTGTATGTGTGTGTGTGTGTGTGTGTGTGTGTGTGTGTGTGTGATCTATTTTAATTATTTGGCACATCAGTCATTCTGCCCTGGTGTGTTGAAATGGGGCTGTGCGGCCACTGGAGGCAGTGATCATCCTGTGTTATGGAGCACTTCGCACAAACAACATAATATCTGGAGCGGCCGGAGAATTTGTCCGTAATTTACGTCCACGCCGACACTGAGCGCTCAGTCAGGGGTTCACAGGCGAAAGCTGAACACTATGCAGTAAGTCATGCATCATTCCCTTTTCTGTCTTCAGTGTGTCCAAGTGGCAAGTATGGGAAGAGCTGTGCTGAGATTTGCCTTTGCACTAACAACGCCACCTGCAACCCCATCGATGGTTCCTGCCAATGCTTCCCAGGATGGATAGGACATGACTGCTCTCAGGGTACCTTCAAAAAAAAACAAAAAAAAAAAAAAATATATATATATATATATATATATATGTATATGGATATGGATATATATTATCAATTTACATTTATTTTATTCAAATGAGGAATTTACCTGGCCATATATACTAGTGCATATAGCCAAGTTGGTGTAAAACACATTATATTAGGCTCTTAAATGTAACATACTGAAGAGCAACGATTAGAAACCGCTATTTTAGTCATTCAGTCATGAGAAAATTTTACATGGCATAATATTAAAACTGAAGTGAAAAATAACTAATAATATGAATGACACAATCTTACCACAAGTATTTATATTCTTCTCCTGTAATCTAACCTAACAATCGTTTTAAGAGGACGCTTTTTGATCTCCGTAGGTCATAAATATGAGGCGTATTTGAGTTTATGTGTAAAAATTTCCTTAGGGATAAAGTGCAGTGTTGTTCTGAATGTAAGTTCTGAATGTTATTGCGTACTAAACATACAGTAGTGGTATACAGTATAGTATACAGTATAGTATAGTATTGGGTATGGTCATGAGTGTGTCTGTGGTATCTGCAGCCTGTCCGTCTGGCCACTGGGGCCCTGACTGCCTCAACTCGTGCAACTGTCACAATGGAGCCCAGTGCAGTGCCCACGATGGAGAGTGCAGATGCAGCTCAGGCTGGACTGGGCTCTACTGCACACAGCGTGAGTCGTCCCCATTCAGTTTGTGGACACACAGTGACATCTGCTGGCCTCATAACACTACTGCACTAGATAACACCACCACTTGAATGAGGAAAAGTTTAATATAGTAATAATATCAAAATAATATTCTTAATCATAGTGGAATATGTAATATGTCTGCGATGTACAGTATGTTTTAAGAGAGGAATGTTTTTTATGACATTGATTTCCATATTTTAATATGGATATCCCTTTTAAATGTCTTTTTTTAATGGCAATACTGTTAACATAATTATCTATTATTTATTTATATAATTATTTATTATTATATTATATTATTACAATTTCAATGGCCCACAGTGTAAAGGGTGAAGATGAGGCACTGATAGAAATTAGAAAGCTAATATAAATGTAAGCTGTCCCCTACTATTCTTTATTAGAATTTACAGTAAAACGGCTGACTTGTCCCTGTCTTCCTTTTGCTCTGCCAGTCTGCCCTTCAGGTTTCTATGGCGGCCATTGTGCTAAGGTGTGCCGCTGCCAGAATGGCGCCAACTGTGACCACGTCACCGGCCAGTGTGGCTGCCGCACGGGCTTCATGGGTACCAGCTGTGATCAGAGTAAGTAGCCCCCTGGCACGGCTACTATACTGTTTCCTGGGTGCCCAACAAACTGGGTGTGAATGTGCAGGTCCTCACTAGGCACACCGTGGACTAGGAAACCCTGTAGCTTCCTTACCTTAGGTCCTCACGCAGGTGTTCGCCATAAATGAACCCGTCATTCTCTGGTAGGTAAAGCAGCAACCCACGCTTGTATATATCCACCAAGTTTTTTGCCGTAGAATGTAATGTAAGGCATATTTTAAGTTTTAATCAAAAATGAAACACTAAAATGATTAGATTGTACAAGCTGGAGTAACTAGAGAATATATAGTGCCACATATATATATGTATGTATGTACAGTATGTATATATATATATATATACTGTATATAAATATATATAAATGTGTGTGTGTGTGTCTGTGTGTATATATGTATGTATATGTATATATTTATGTATATACTGTATATATATATATGTGTGTGTGTGTGTGTGTGTGTGTGTGTGTGTGTGTGTGTGTGTGTATGTATGTATATATATATGTTTGTGTGTGTGTGTGTGTGTGTGTGTGTATGTATGTATATGTGTATGTATACTGTATATACTGCCACTAGAGACATTATGTTTTTAAGAAACAGTAGAAGTCAATAGCAGATAAAAATATTGTTCCAGTTCTGCAAACGTTGCATTCTTTTTTGCTTAACCATCCCCTTGATTATTTAATATTGAGGCAAAAAATCTACAGAGTCAAGGGTTTAAAAGTTCAATTCTGCTTTAAGTCAGCGGTTTTCAATGTCTTGGCGTCTTTTGGGGGGAGTCGTGAGAAGCTAGTTTTCAAGTAAACAAATAATTCGAAAATGAACGTTTTTTTATTTTTTATTTTGACATTATTTTCAATCTAGTGTTAATGTCTTTAATAAAATGTCCATACATATTTAACGGTGGGAACTGTATGGTTTTCTACGTGGTTTGCTGGAGTACTTTAGTCTTACCTAAAGTCTAGCAGTATAGTCTAGAGGCCTGGGTGTCTGACTCCAGGCGTGGGTTCAAGCCCCACAGTTGGCCTACCTGTAAGCATCCTTGAGCAAGATGCCTGACCCCTACCTGCTCCATGTAATACTTGTAATTGTAAGTCTCTTGGGAGAAGGGCTCAGTTAAATGACCTAACTGTAATTGTGCTCTCCGCCGCGTAGAGTGTCCTGCCGGGACGTTCGGGTACGGCTGCCTGCAGATGTGTGAGTGCATGAACAACGCCACCTGCGACTACGTGACGGGAACCTGCTACTGCAGCCCCGGCTACAAGGGCATCCGCTGTGATCAAGGTGCGAGGCCGCATCTAGCACACACACACACACACACGTGCACGCGCGCACACACGCTTGTCTGAACGCCCTCCTGTGTGCGTGCGTGCGTGTGTGTGTGTGTGTGTGTGTGTGTGTGTGCGTGCCTTCCCCTGCAGCAGCTCTGATGATGGAGGAGCTGAACCCGTACACCAAGATCAGCCCGGCGCGAGGCTCGGCGCGCCAGTCGGCGGGGGCGGTCATGGGCTTCATCTTCCTGCTGCTCATCATCATGGCCATGCTCAGCCTTTTCGTGTGGTACCGGCAGAGGCAGAGGGACAAAGGCCACGACATGCAGCCCAGCGTGGCCTACTCCCAGGCCATGCACATCACCAACACCGACTACTCCCTTTCTGGTGAGAGCCTGCTCACTACGACCTCTGACCTCTTGCCGTAGCTCCACCTGTGCTGGATAGGGCTTATAGAGTGTATGATGATATATATATATATATATATATATACTGTGTGTGTGTGTGTATATACACTGCTCAAAAAAATTTAAGGGAACACTGAAATCACACATCGGGTTCTGATGAACGTAATATATTGAATATCAAAAGCTTCACTGTACATTGTGTAATTCTTTGAGAACAAAATGACTTAACAACGGTCAATGGCTGCTCCAACTTGGATGAATTGGCGGCGGCGAATGCACGATACATAACGTCCCAGAGGTTCTAAATTTGCCTTCGTCATCCAGGAACTGCATACACACTCCTGGGAACCTGCTCTAATCTGTGAGGAGAATGGGGCACCAACGGCAGATCTGGTGTTCTCTGGCAAATGCCAATCGAGCTACACGGTGCTGGGCACTAGAGGACGTCGGGCCCTCATGCCACCTCATGGAGTGAGTTTAGTCAGAAACATGCACACCAGTAGCCCGCTGAAGGTCATTTTGTAGGGCTCTGGCAGTGCTCCTCCTGTTCCTCCTCGCACAAAGGAGCAGATACCGGTCCTGCTGCTGGGTTGATGCCCTTCTATGACCCTGTCCAGCTCTCCTCATATAACAGCCTGTCGCCTGGTATCTCCTCCATGCTCTTGAGTCTGTGCTGGAAGACATAGCACACCTTCTTGCAGCGGCATGTATGGATGTGTCATCCTGGAGGAGCTGGACTGCCTGTGCAACCTGAATGGGCTGCAGGTACCTCCTCATGCTACCAGTAGTGACAAAGACACTAGCAAAACGCAAAACTAGAGAAGAATCAGTCAGGAAGGATAAGGAGAGCGCAATTGTCTGTGGCCACCACCTGCAAAACCATTCCCTTTTTTGGGGGGTTGTGTCGCTGTTGCCTCTCCAGTGCCCCTGTTGTCACTTTCATTTGCACCAAAACAGGTGACATTGATTCACAATCCCTTATGCTTCCTAAATGGACAGATTGATATCCCTTAAGACTGTGATGATTACGTGTTCCCTTAATTTGTTTGAGCAGTGTATATATAAAACAGTTTTAAAATTCCTGTAAATCTATTCTCTATTGGATGGGATATTACTATTATTCTCTTTGAACCCGCTGCTCTCAGAGTGTGGCAGCACCGTGGCAATACGGCCCAGTACCATCGAGGTTCCCCAGAACCAGAGCAGCGGCAGCAGCAGCCAGTGCTTCTCTAACCCAAGCTACCACACTGTAGCCCAGTGCAACGTCACTTCGGCTGTGTCCAACAGCCTGGACGGCACCCTGACCCTCAAAGTACTGCCTATACACACACACACACACACACACACACACATACTGTATATCTCCTCAATAACACACTGTACGAGCTTCATAGAAATAATGTTTTTTTTTTGTTTCTTTCATAGTCAAGCACCCTGAAAAGCAGAAATGGCTCAGACTGGAGGGCTTATTGCAACCTCAATGACTTAGGTTAGTGTACCTCGCAAAGCGCTTCTATCTCCTCATGTTGCCCTCTCTGATGTTAGGTACACTCGTTGTATACACCTGCACCTGGTATCAGAGCTTCAAGGTTAGCACTATAAACAGTGAATATTGTGAATAACCTGTCACACGCATTTTTAGGTCGGGGAAGACATGGACCATTGTATTTCAGTTGTCAAAATGTATATGAATAATAGATGTTTGTCGACTGATGACTGCTTTGGCCTTTCTAATGTCTCTAATGGTGTATGTCATTTTATCACACTCCCAGAGACAAACTGGGAAAGGTCTTATAAACATACTATTCAAGGATCTAACAAGAGCAGACCTTCTTTACCCTGTGTTAGTCTTTCTACTGGTTTAAATAAGGCATGCGTGGGCCGCTCAGAGAAAGTGGCAGTGCAAAAGTCAGAGCGCATTAGTGCTCCCTGGTTCCCTGTGTTTCCCCATGTTTCTTGAATGTCTTATACTGGGTCAACTATAACCCCCTTTGAATGTGAGTTATAGGCAAAACTTAGGAAATACAAAATACAGGAACAGCATAAGTCATTGGCCAGTACTATTTGCACACTACAAGACTAGTGTATTTGACTACACTGAATGCTTGAGCAACACTGTTTCACAGTTAAGTAAATACACGTCACTATTACTATCATGACATGATAGTAGTAGCATACAGGAATGTACTTTCACAGGCTGGAATTTTCCATCCAGTCTTTTTGATTATTAGGTTGGATCCAAAAGGACAGTACATCTCACTTTAAGTTATATTTCATATATAATAAATAAGCCGAGTGTTTTACTGACATAGTGTAAAGATGTTTTACTGACATAGTGGAAAGATGTTCCCACAAACACCTGGCCCCCTCTCCGTTTTTTAATAATTTGTTGTTTGGCTTTGTCAACACCATTAATTATAGAGGCCTCTGAAGTATTATGACAAGGAAGACAACTGGGGAAGAAAACAACTAAATATTCAGAACTACCTCATAACATTGTTATGGGTATTTCTCTCCTTGTTTAAGCAACCATGAAAGAAACCAGGCTTTCCACTTAAAACAGATACTTGCTGTGGGCCACTGTTAAGTAATGAAGCAGTAACATAACTAGCTTACATTTTGTTACAGATGTACAACAAGGGGACACAATTACGCAGAGAGGCACCAGAAAAGGTAAACTTCTTTACAAAGATGGACCCTGTGTGTGTGTGTGTGTGTGTGTGGTCCATGTACACGCATTCTATATGTGTGTTGCCCTCTATAGCTCTCAGCTCCTGATACAGGCCAAGCTCTCCTAATGAACCACGATCTATATCTCGTTCCTCAGTAGGATTTCCCACCGTGTCCTCATACGTCTTGTGCACACGCTCTCCCCATGACTGAGGTCATAACTCTCCCCACACTGGAGGAGATTATGACGGGGTTTTACGGCCGTGTTAATTAGCCTCTGTAGCTCAGTGCCCAATACGTCATTGTGTCAGTCTCCCACGTAGAGCCGGCATGTGTGAACGTGACACACCTGGTGGTGCTGCAGCCTCTAATGAGGCCTCTTACTAGACCGATGAGACTGTCGGTTCATACCAGATATTACCAGCAGTACTCATGTGTCACTGACACAGGAAGTATGACTTATTTCATTGTGCTACGCGGAGGCCATGTTCTATTTTGTACAGCGGCCATTCGTACAGTACATGACTAAGAGTGGGCGTATCTCAGTGACGCAGCGTTCTGGCCGAGTTAAGACTGAATCTATCCTTCTTGTGTGGTTATTGCAGATTATATCAAAGGCTCTATGTGCAGTAATAGCTCCGGCTCTCTAAATAGTGAGAACCCATATGCCACCATCAGGGACCCACCAGGTCTGGCCTGCACGCACACAGAGAGCCGCTATGTGGAGATGAAGTCTCCCTCCCACCGAGAAGTGCCCTTTGGTGGCACTGCCACCCTCCTGGGCAGTGCCAGCAGGAATGTGTATGACGTTGGTGAGTGTGGCGTTACTCTGGCCTTAGTCCGGGTTAGAAAACCCTAGAAAACCCTAAAAAAGCCTTAATGAGAGGAAATCTTAGCTAGCTTTCTATTGCATGCCGCCTCTTTATTCTCGTTTTTCTGTTTCTCTGATGTTTCTCTCCTTCTTGTCCCCCCCCCTCGCTGACCGTCGCAGAACCAACTGTCAGTGTTCTACAGGGACCCAATGGAATGGCGACCGGCTTCTCCCAAAGTCCTTACGACCTTCCCCGCAGCAGTCACATCCCCGGTCACTACGACATACTGCCCATGCGCCACACCCCCACGCACACGCCCCCGCCACCCCCAGAAAGCCCCAGCTCCCTGCTCTAGAGGGGCCACCCTCTGCCTACCTCCCCTACTATGTTTCCCCGACCCTCAGCACAGGGGCCTTCCTCTGCCTCAGCGTGTGGTGAGTAAGATACTGAGATGTCGAGATGGAGGGAGAGAGCCGAACCTCACCTGGACCGTTGTTTTGTTTTGGCAAACCCATTTACGTTCCTTCTGCGGCCCGTGGAGGGGCAAGGGAAGGAAGGAGGGAGGAGGAGACAATCTCCTCCCCCTCGACAGTCTCACACACCAGCCAGTTCATCCATTTTATTTTCTCTCATATATCTTATCACTGCTGCTGTGCTGTCCACCCCAGTGTCATGGAGTCTCTGCAGTGGATGGTAACGGTTCTAAGCAATGCTAAGGGGGCGGGGCATACAAAATGAGGAAGTGGGGGCACATTATTTACAGCAAGAGAGCAATCCTTGTTCCCCAGTTTAAAACCTTAAAGGTACACTCCTTGATTTGTGGCTGTAACTGACCCTTGTGGTTGAAATGTTTTGGTTTTGAAGCATGAGTGCTGAGTTGCTAAGACTCTCCACTCTCCCCCTCAAATCTCTTAGGCTCACACTGTTCTCTACCCCTCCCCATACAGCCTGGATTTTAAACATAAAGAGTGAGCTGGGGCTGAAATTTGTGGTTCAAGGAGTGTACCTTTAATGAAACGCTTCTAGAAGGCAGTCAATATCACAATATCCCCTCAGTATACAAAGTGTGTTCTCTTGTTGAAAGTAGTTAGAGCCACAGTGACAGATGTTACAGGAAACACAAATGATTGTGATCATCTAACCTGTGAAGAAATCTTTTGAATAAAATAATAGGACTCCCGAGAGCCTGTGTAAAAGTGGATTGTAGGCACTGACTGAAGCATGGATAAATAGTAATATATTGTACTGGTCCATTGTTGACTGTTGTAAAACAATGATCACGCAGCTAATACTAACATAAATCCTGTCTGTAACTAAGTTTTCTGTCTACGGACTAGCTATAATTTCAGTGGAGTTTGTCCGTTAATGTTTAACAGAGTTACATACAAAGATCTTAAGTTAGGATCTGGCCACATCAGATGTGTTTTTCTATGTGAAAGCATTGTTCTTTATTGTATAAGTTTACATATTTGAAACCATTGTTATTAAGAAGGAATTGCTTTAGCTTTTATGTTTTGTATTTATAATGCAATTTTATTTATTGATTGATTTATATTAGTGATGGTGCATTTTGTCAATGTGACACGGGGGGAAAAAATGCGCATGATCAGGTTTTGGATACCCAAACAATGTAGATAACACCAGAACTATCTTGTGAGCTGATCAGTGTCATTTGTGCAGTTCTTAAAGTTGCTTAAAAATATTTTTTCCCAAAGGTTTGTTTATCAAGATTCAATTACCCTGTGCAGTAAGTATACTAGAAATCATGTATAAAGATTCCATGTATTAAATATTTTATGTTTTTATGAAGCTAAATAACTTTTTACTGCTATTGAATTAAACTTATTCATTCACTATGTGAATACCATTTCACACTCTGTAGAAGCAATAACATGTTGACAATCGATGCCAGGATAACATTTAATTAGTGCCGGACATTATACCATCTTAGACCAGTGTGGTGAGTTTTGACCTTGTTTTGCGTGACTGTTTTTCTTCAAGGAAGGCATTTCCAGTGTCATTTCAGTGCTGCTTGTCGTTTTGGCATTTTAATTGATAAACTGAAGATTAAAAGCCTATGCTGCCATCAGAGAATTAGGCATTTATGCCTCAAAATTTCCATTAAAAACTGGATCATGACAAATTTGAAATCCTGAGCCATGCTGTCTGTGTGATGACAAAACAAGGTGAAACAGGTCTGAACATGGACTATTTCTTACTTATTCTTGTGCTAAATGTAAAAGAAATAAAACAGAATTGTCAGGGCTCTCAAGGCCAACATTTACTCATGTAATCTGTGTTATGTCATCCTTTCAGGCAGAAAGTTTTAAGATATCATTTATAATTTTCAGAAATTTTCCAAAGCACTACCCCACATTCATGTCTGGGTAGCATGTCTAAAAGGTTCTGTACACAGCCTTAAAAAAAATGGATCCAAGACAGGGTGAGCACCGAGAAACATTAATTCATAAATTTTGTGTTTTTATTATTATTACTACTACTACTACTACTACTACTACTACTATTACTACAACAACAACATTGAGTTACAATGATTGGTACAAGTAACAGCTGATTTAAATAAAACAATAAAAAAACTGACAAAAGAAATAAGCAGGGGTAAAATGTGCAAGAAAAACAATCACATCATTTTATATAGGCCTATAGCTACAGATGACAGTGCCATCTGTACCGTTACATCATAGGCACTGCCTTGCCAGAGGTCTGCATCCTTATAATGCAGGGCATCACAGTTCAATACAGGACTGCAGTCTTTCCCAGGCACTGGTTAAGAGACTTACAATCAGGTGGCTAGTGTTATGCAACTAGCCATTAACAAACGCATGCAACACATTTTGAATAATAATTGCTTAAAATAATGGCAAAGTGTAAAGAATAAAACATCAGGCGAACCTTTAGTGTTTTCAACATGATATGGAGCACACTTTAAGCTCAGTGCAAAAACAGATTTTGTGAATTCGTGAGAAAAGCCTATCAAGTTTGCAACACACTTAACAGCGGAGAGTGGTACGCTATGGTGAGACGCTTCACAAATTGTAATAAGGAAGGGTCCGTAGGGAAGGAGAAGACTTCTCTGAGCTCCCACAAATGATGAGCAGGCTGTCTGGATACAAGCCAAACGGCAAAGTGCCGTAGACCGACAAGCAGACAGATCTTACAGTCGAGGGTTTTACTCAAGTTCAATATCAATTTAAACATTCCAGAATTAGCTAGAATTTTATGAATGATTTACCACAGCTCAAAAGAAATAGCGTGCCTGCACGTTCTATGCCATAGAGAGACAGAAATTCAGAGATGAAAGCACATTTGCGAGACAACCTAATATTATGTACTTATCACACCAAAAAAACAACACATAAGCCATTCGCATAGCGCTGTGGCTCCTCCTAGGGGTTGTCCCTCAACAGTGCAATCAAAGGAAAATATTCTTGACTTGCTCAACTATAATGTCCCTCAGCTACTTCTGATCTCCTGTAGACATGATGGCCTCTGCCCTCTGCTCAAAGCAATTTCACGGTAACCTGCATATATCGCCCCAAAGTTGTAGTCCATGTCATGAGCAGTGTCTATTTTATGAGGTAATTTCTTTAAATTCCTCAAGCAATGCGTTTCATATAAGCATTCAGCTGACAATCTCATCCAAAGCAACTTGCACTGCAACAGTATGATATCAGAATAACCTTGATGTTTAGATTAGCAACATTACAAGACAACTATAAGTAGTACAAGCGTAATACCAGTAAGCCACTTTAATAGCCAGTTTGATAAGCCACTGCCATAACAGTATCATTTGGGTCAAAAAGAGAAGTTTGCACAGAAATGAGGGAAGTAGTGGTTGCAGTCAAACAGCACTCAGCAAACATAGAAGACTTCAATTGCTATTGAATAAATATTCAAAGTATGTGAATTAAAGAGCGAGCCCTAGCCACAAACAATCAACAGTGGCATGGAATGTGAAATGTCTAATGGATAATGTAAAAGAGAGGTGCATGAACAAATTAACATAGGCAAGTCATCACCTCAGTCCATGATACCAGCCGAAAAATGTCACAACTTTGAGGAAAACAACAAGAATCTATCAAGATACTTCTGAAAGTACTTGATTCAAATATTGGTATAAAACCTCATCTTGCTGAGGAAAAGCAATATACTGTACTATTAGCTGCAGTAGTTCTATATAGGGTTACAGGCCTCAAGTATACATTTTTTGTTGCAGTTAGCCAGCTGTATTGCCGAACCAAGTTGTAATTGAGAACAGCTGGACCTTGGTGGAGAGGGGCGGTGTATGTCTAGGTACTCTGACAGCACTGCATCTTTGGTTTACTCTCAGTAGGCGGCACCTGAATGTTAACCACATTGTTGCTGGGTGACATATCATTGTCCCGTCTATCTGACATCTGTTTCTGAGAGACGATGCGGTAGATTTCTGTAGAGCATGGAAAGGAGAAAGACCATGTAAAGTGATTTTAACACATTACTGGCATTCAGCTACTGTACTTCTAGTGAGATTAGTTTTCTCTGTGTGCTGTGCAATACTCCTAGTGTAACACGAGGTCTAAATCACGATATGATACCATTGCTACAATTATCGTTTGCATCCACTCCTGCTCAAATGCTAAAAGGACTGCCTGAGATCGTAGTATAGCTCACCTGCAGATATGTATTGTCACATACTGTAAAAAGGATTCTAGAAAACCTGACTAGAAAGGTGAGGAATATGAATAGTAGCAGTCTGTGGCAATATTTCCCATGCTATTTAAAGAAACGGGAGCATTATATCTATTGTGCAGATCATTTCATATAACCTTTTAATGTCACCACTCATGCAAGCGCAACTATACTAACCAGTAAGTGTGCTCTGGAAGGCTGTCTCTACGTTAGTGGAATCTAGAGCCGAGGTCTCCAGAAAAGAAAGGCCATTCTTCTCTGCAAGACAAAGAACATGAAATCCTTGAAGACACAATATATTATAAGCACATATATCTGCAAGCTCTCTAAGCCTAAAGTTTCCGTCTTACTGTACCTGCCTTAACATATGACCAGTGAGTGTAATGTATTAAATACAAATGCACTGATTTTTCAGGCAAAAGCAACCATGTCATGCTCAACAAATGACCACTTACCGCTCTGAACACAATTGTAATTGGTAGAGTGGTGAGTGGCCTCCTAAAGTAGGAGGTTTCTCACCTGAGAATGCTCGTGCTTCATCTGTGGGAACAGCCCTGAGATGACGCAGGTCACTCTTATTGCCCACCAACATGATGACAATATTGCTGTCAGCATGGTCCCTCAGCTCCTTCAGCCAGCGCTCCACATTTTCATAGGTGAGGTGCTTAGCAATGTCATACACAAGCAACGCCCCCACGGCCCCACGGTAGTACCTAATGGTATAAACAGTTGGTGAAACAAGACTAACAACAATACACTTTATGTACAAAGAACTGTCAGAGAACAAATACACTAAAATAAATACTGCGGGTTAAATAAGTAAACAGGCCAACACCATACTCACGCAGAGGTGATGGCCCTATAGCGCTCCTGTCCAGCAGTATCCCATATCTGGGCTTTCACAGTTTTCCCATCTACTTGGATGCTACGAGTGGCAAACTCCACACCTATTGTGCTCTTGCTCTCCAAATTGAACTCATTTCGGGTAAAGCGGGAAAGCAGGTTGCTCTTCCCCACACCGGAGTCTCCAATTAGCACCACTGCAACAGGGTAGGAAACCAACTGAATCATGACTATTCAGCAAGGACTTTACTGTGCCAAGCTTCGAAGATATTACAATAAATGCACTTTAGTAGAACGTTTCTTTAAAAAAATAAAATAGAGCATAGCAATGGCCTTTATTCATGTAACGTTACAGTAATATCAGAACAGGTAACTTGAATGCCTGCTCAACACAAAAAGTATTATTTAATATGCTTATATCAACATAGCACATATATACACATACACACAAAATATACATACATAATGCACGAGGGAATACTTATAATAAAAGAATACAAGTATTTTGTAATAGTTATATAGGGGTCAAAGATTAGTTCTAAACCATTTCTGAACCTCCATGCTTAAAAATATTCAGGGATGGAAATATATTTTGCCATTAAAACTTTCTCAGTTCTTCTGCGGTGTTGACTTGACACTGGCTATACTTACCAAGACGACAACAATTTGTGTCATTAAATCAAATGTCATGCGATGTACGATGTAATGTGTGCGTTGTGTATTATGGCCTTTGCTAACAATTTACGAATAACGCTACCTCGCCATAGGATTAGCTAAGGAGTCAAAAGTAACGAACTCGCCTTTGTAGAGTTTCGGCTAGCTTCATGTTCCTTCGTGTGTAACCCGATATACATAAGGCGGGCGGGTTTTCCATATTACTTCCAACGAAGTAAGGAACTTCATTTTGTGTCAACTGCTATCGCGATAGCAAATCGAACATCGTTTATTTAGGTTTGACAAAACACCAATACCTAGCTAGCGACGTTAGCCAGTTGTATTGGATTACCTAGCTAGCATTTATTAGCGGGCTTACAATATGTACGT
>JAOEHI010018515.1:0-26373 GCA_025447815.1 Percopsis transmontana | reverse complement strand
TGTCTAACGTTACCTTTAAACAGGTAATCGTATTCGTCATCTCTGGTCCCCATTCTCCCGAGCGTCTCTCGACCTGTCAATGTATATATGTTGATTCCGCAGATAATCCAGTTTGCAGAAACTGGACGTGCCTTTTCTTCCTTCCTTCCTTTCTCCGTATCTCTCTCTGGTCTGGTAGCTGGGCTAGCAAAGCTATGCTATGCTATGCTATGCAATGCAATGCAGTGCAGTGCAATTCTAGCAGCAGCAGCATACACCAGCACACACCCAGCAATGGGCGGCCCAACGCTTTCGAATGAAACGCCCTCTAAACTGGACCTTTCGTTTTATTTCTTATTTTATTTTCAAGTTGATGATAACACGTGCAATGCTTATAATCAATTCGAAATTTACAAATATACCAAAGTGCTGTCCCACGTAATTATATCATATTTATGGTTTTGTTATGAAACATATCTTTACATCTGTACATCTGTATATAAATAAATCTCGGTGGGACCTGTGTTTTCGTCATCATATGACATCAGACATCCTTGATAGTACGATCAACCGCTAACTCTGATAATTCCTTCCCAGAGTAAACTCTTCAGCCTTTACGCAAAACCATTACATTTAAAAAAACAAGATGCATACCAATTTATAAGATAACGAAAAAATTACTGCATAATTAACAAAACACAATATACCTATGTCAGAGGCAAACTATTGATCTTTCTTGACAACGGTCCTTGTAAAGTCCAAATGTACATATAATGTTATCTTGTTATCGTTGTTCCGATCCCATATTTATTGAACAATACATTCATACATAGTAATAAACACTCTTATACGGCATCATACTTATATATATCATAATATTTGTTGCATGCCAATGAGCTCTGTGTAGGTGCACAGCAGAAATAAATAATCTATTTCACTGTGTTTTTTGGAGACTGGCTGTCACGCTCTGGGCCGTCGCTCTGGACAAACCGTGTCATTAATGACGTAGTCGGGGGTTTGTAAGCAGTCACGTGAACCGCGCAGGTCCCGATAAAGCGTTTCTCTGGCCAAGTGTAGAGCTATAAAGCCGAACGGGAACGATGTGTCTATTCGACTGATATTTTTGCCAGTAACAAATGTAGTGGAATTTTATACAGTAAATAGATTAAACAGGGATCATCATTTATTTTCGACTGAATTTGTGACATAATTTTTGCGAATCGACAATTTTACAGACCATTTGACTGTCGTCGTGATTTCTGGGATGTAAGTAGGCTATAGATTATTTGCTTCAGAATAAATGGAAAATCAGAGTTTAGCTATTTCATTTTGTTTATGCCATTTATGGTTTATAGTTTGGGAATTGTCTGTGATGTTGTCTTTTTTTTCTGTAGAACGGTGTATTTAATTCAGTTAACTGATTTGAATTATACGAATTCAGTGCTATCAATACGACCAACATACCTACACAAAACAGAATAGAATAGAAAATGGTTGGTAGCCTACACATCCACAGCGTTTGTTCATATGCGTATTAAGGCACTATCACGCCCATATTGCAGCTGCTTAAACCGCTGTTTACCGTTAGCGCACTGACTACGATGTAGCCCAATCCACTGGAAGGATATTTAATAGAATAGACTAGTGTGCGTTAAAAATAAAATACAACAACAATAATAATGTTCGTTAGAAATTAATACAAATAAGAATACATTAATATTTTAAAACAATTTACGTCTACATTCCATATACATTATTCTGTACCCATTCAATTCTGATTCTATGTTATAGTAATCCCACATTTATCCTGTTGGCCCACCCCTCCCCCATCCCCTCAAACATAAGAAAATTGTTGCATTGTTAAAATTAGAGCAAGAATATGCTATATGGCTAAGAGGTAACAGATGCTGCATGAATGTTTTGGTGTTCCCTCCCAGATCAGACTGCCCGTCCTCTCTGGCCTTCTACTATTAACACAGCCTCCATAATCTCTGGCACAGCCCTGGGGCTGCTAACTCCTGGCCTGGCCCCAATGTCTAGGCTTGCACAGCCCTAAATGCATTATTAGTTGTCATTTACACTATTTATAAAATAGACTGATTGTGTTTATATATATAGAGAGAGGGAGATACTATCAATATAAGATTCAGTTTGCATATATAAGATTCAGTTTGTGTCTGAAATTACTCTTGGCGGTTGAAACCAGGGTTACAAAATAATTTTTTTGTTTTGTTGTTTTCATTTAAAACTCCAACACCTCAGCGCTCAGTGGCTCGCATTCCTCTCTACTCCCTCCATACAGGGCTCATAGGCTCACATATTCTCTATCCATCCCAACCACGTGCGCAGTTTTGTACAGTTATGTTTCAAAAGATAAACAGTTAGCTTGGTGAAGAAATCTGGGGTTCTGCATGTATATCAAATCACAGGTTATGCTATAATAATTTTAAGAAGATACAGCTGTCATGACTTATGACTGTCAACCAAAGTTTTGTGTTCGTACAAGTATGTTGTAAGATACTGTATGTAAGATAAATTTTTGGCCTCAAACAACTAAATTAGTATTTTTTGTAATAGCCTAACTGACTCATTCACTGCGTCATCTCTTCAGAGGTGACGCATTTTGACAGTTGGAAGTGTCTCAAATAATTGTTCCGGAAGTGAATAGGGAAGTTTTTAATATCAGGGGGTTTTGAAATCTTGCGAACCAAACCAAGGAGTTCTGCTTTCACTTACCATGGCATCCAGGATAGGGCTTTGTGGATGTGTCGTGTTACATGCATTTTTTTTGTTTTTGGCTGGTTGGCAGATTGTTGTACCCACCATTCTTATGGATGCTGCTGATTAAGAGATTGCACAGCTTCTGGAGCTCTGTGATTTCCAGATTTTCTATAATTGCGTCTAATTTGAAATCATGTAATTTAATGTAATAAGACTTGAAGGTTTGTGTGTAATGTTAAATTGTTTCTTTTTAAAATGGCAATTTTTTCAGAGACTCCAAAGTCCCAGACTGTGTTCTGTGTGGAGCGGATGAAGCATATCTTTATGGATCCAATAATATAATTATTTTACAGAGGGAAAGAGATGTTCAGTCATGATTGCCATAGCAATGTTGTTGCTATGGCAAGGATTCAGTATCATTTTATGCCTCTACTTCCTGCTGAAGGGGGCAGAACATGGAAAAGTTGCATTTAGTAGATCCACAATTTGCTTTGCTTTACATATCATTCTGGGAACTCTCAATTGAAAGCGAATTGTCACCCTGGTAGAGAACCACCACAGCGACTGCAAAATGACTGAATTGTACATATTTACTACTCAAAAGCTACTCAAAGCATGAGATTTCATCTTGTTATTTTTCTGCTCAACATAAGGAGATAAAACCCACCATTGAAAGACTTATGCAAAAGATAGTTACTGCCCTAGTACTGTAAAGCCAGTGCTAAACAAAGCTCAAAGTAGGTGAGCTATGCACACAACTTGGTATGCCTCGGTTCCTAGCTGTGACACGTTCATAAGAGATATGAGAACTCTTTTATTACTCACTCTTTAGTCCCATGTATCCCCCGTCTGGAAAGAACAGTCAGCTGTTTATCACTGTGGCGGTGAGTGTGGAGGAAGGGGAGATAAAGCAGGCACTTTAGTCACTGTTACTGGCTGTCTCCTAATTTGCCCCTCATGACAATGTGGAACACTGAATACAGTGTTGTGTGGAAATCAGTACTGTACAAGTTCATTAATGCAGTTATGAACGTTTCCATATGATTAAGGTTTGTTTCCTTTAAAAACATGGTCTGACTTTGCCCCCTTTTTGTTCTTTTTGAGGTACGTATTTTACTATACATAATATGTCATGGCATATGGGGAGTTCCATGGTCTTCAGCACTGGCATATTTCTGGCGGAAATATGATGTTTTTGTGAACAGGAATGCATGCTAACTGCTTCCAGATGCTTTCATTTATATTCAGCTCTCTCCTTTCATGTGAGGGATGTAATGTAGGTTATGTCTATTTTAAATGATGTGTGACATTTTCATTCCACCCTTTGAACTTTAATTTAATTACATTGAATTTCTGAAAAGGAAAAAAAAACATTTCCCTCAGTATTTTGATACTTACAACAAATCATGGCATTACATAACTGAGGCACATTCTCTCCCTTACCCCACCCGCCCTCTCCATAGTGTGGGAATGGGACATGATGGAGGATAAAGGGCCTCGTGTAGCTGACTATTTTGTGTTCGCTGGCCTGACTGATTCATCCAAGCCTCTGGAGGAGGAGCTCCACTTAGAGGATGCTGGCTCCAAGTGTGTTAAGGCCAAAGCCCCCATCACCGACGTCACGGTGGTCATCCGCTCTCTGGGTGAGGAAGTACCCCAGGGCTTTACCTGTGTGGACTCCACCCCGTCGGGCCTCTCCGCAGAGCTGAATGGAGCAAGCCTCCGGGGCCCCCAGATCTTCTTGTGTTTCAGGCGTGGCAGAGACAAGCCTCCACTGACAGATCTCGGGTGAGTAGTAATCCCCCAGTCACTGACCCTTTACTCATCCGGCGCTAAGCCCTCCCCTTCCTTAGGTCTTTCTAATCTACTTACAGTACATGCACATTATATAGTTTGACCTCTTATCAATGGATACATTATTGCAGGGCGTTGTTTCTCTTATATTTGTGTGGGTAAATATATGGAGCAATACTAAGTGATGTATGGTTATTAAAGTGACACGCCTTGGTTTGTGTCTAGACTGAACCCAGCATTACAAAACATTCAACTCAGAGAGTGCATGGCCCACACGAAAGGGCTGAATGGCTCCTCTCTACTCCCACCCCTACAACTTTTATAATGTTTTCTCCCCCCAAGCTTATCAAGATATTTTTGGTATCTGGGCATGATATAAATCTTATTTAATTAAAACAAGATACAATAAGTTCTACAGTATGAGATGTCCTGGCTATGTAGCAAAACTGTCCTGTATTGCTGTATTGCTACTGAATGTGTGCTATGGACGCTTATCCCAACCCTGCTGTGCTGTACCCCAGGGTTCTGTATGAGTGGAAGGAGAAGCTGAAGTCAGGATGCCACATCGTCCAGACGACCCCCTCGGGTCGCCCGGCCAACATCAGCAGCTCATCTTCCCAGCGCATCTACATTACCTACCGCCGTGCCCCGCAGAGCCAGCCCCACACATCGCTGGCCGTGACCGATGTCTGCATCATCGTTCCTGGCAAAGGGGAGACCCCCCCTCATACTTTCTGCAAGGTGGACAAGAATCTCAACAGCAGCATGGTGAGAGACAGGGCTGTCAACACTATTGCAGCATCCACGCTGTGCATGTGCGAACAGCAACTTGCTTTCGTTGTACTCTCACTAATGATGGTCTGTGTGTTCCCTTGTCACAGTGGGGGTCCTCTGTTTACCTATGCTATAAGAAGTCTCTGGCTAAAACCAACACGATAGCATACAAAGCAGGTAAAGTACTGTTTGTCATCTAAGCGAATATCAGTTCAGGGGTTTTCAAAGTTTTGTACCCATGACTCCCACAATGTTAACTATAACAACATAGAAATATACAATGAAATTGTATGCAATTATTTTATTGTGTTTATTAAACACAGTCAAACCACAGAAATAATTAAATTAAAAACATAAGGTATACTGGAATTAAATTGATTATTAAAAAACCCTGACCCACTACCCTACATGTTGCCTTGTTTGTCTACAGGTCTGCTGTGTAGATACCCTGAGGAAGACTATGAGTCCTTCCCCCTGCCTGAGTCTGTGCCTATGTTCTGCATGCCCATGGGGGCAACCATCGAATGCTGGCCAAGCCACACCAAACATTCCCTGCCCGTTTTCTCCACATTTGTATTGACCGGAGCCTCGGGAGAAAAGGTTGGATCTTGTAGCCTTGTTGTTTGTTTGCTTCTCTCCTATTTTCATTCTTCATTCGTTTCCATTTGCGTGTCCACTTGTGAAATCTCTTTCTGTATTACACATAAATACGATACATCAACACACACAAAACACACACTCACTCTCTCAGTGTGTGCATGTTCTGTAGCAATGATCACTTCTGCATTAGTGTGGTGATGAATGAACTTGGAAATGCTGACTTGAATAGAAAATGGTTTTGTGAGTGGTTCCCGGCTTTTGACAGCAATGCAACATAAATATCAGTTACTCTTTTGAATAATGGATTTCTCATCCTAAACCTGGCATCCAGTTGTACAGTACATATGCAAAACACTTCAATGCACTCGGTTCTCCCTCTTCAACCTGTATTCTCCCAGCTCCACCGCGGCTGCTATGGCTTATTTATTTCAAAGAAGAGACTTAAAAGGGCAGAGGATATTTTAACTGCTTTATTTTAACTGCTAAGTGTGTACTGTGAGTGAGTGTTTATAATGCGATCTCTTGTTATGTAGGTATACGGTGCAGCCATCCAGTTCTATGAGCCCTACCCCGAGGAGAGCCTGACTGAGCGACAGCGCTCTCAGCTGGGCCTTCAAAGCACAGACCTTCAGCCTGTTGGAACCAGGAGTGTCCACAGCAACAAGAGCATCTGCCTGCTTTCCCACTGGCCCTTTTTCCAGTCCTTCAGAAGTTTCCTCACGTTCCTCTATCGATACTCTATCTCTGGCCCGCACTCACTGCCTATTGAAAAGTGAGCAGTGTTTCATGGGTTTATTGTAGTCTCTTTGGTGCGCTGGCACCAGAACAGTTAACTCTTGGGCTTTACTGTGTATCTGTATCTCCGCACGCATTCACCTATTTTGTATTAATATCTCCACAGGCACATTTCTCACTTCATGCAGACGGTGCCGTTCCCCTCCTCTCAGAGACCGAGGATCCTAGTGCAGGTTAGGGTTCGCTGGAACCTGCAATCTCTTCCCATGCGCTGCACGCATGGGACGTGTTCTTTCAGCAGTATGGGTTCTGTTTACTTACCAGTGTTATCCTTTGCACAGCTGTCTCCACACGATAGCCTGATACTGAGCCAACCTGTGTCCTCTCCACTGCCACTCAGGTAATGGACTGCTAGCAAACCTCTGTTAGCAGAAACTTCTGTATGCTATAATATATGTTTAATTGACATTTTTTAATGTGTATGTGTGTTTGTATCTTTGATAGTGGTGGAAGCCTTTCCACACTGCTACTCAATCTGGGTCCCAAAAACGCAGCCACTCTGTTGGTCCTGGCCGTCACTGAGCACAAGATCCTGGTCCACTCCCTCCGCCCAGCTGTACTGACCAGTGTTACAGAGGCCCTGGTGTCTGTGAGTCTTCTTTTTAATAGCACATTTCGATTAAGGAACATTTCCATCAAGGAACGAGGAACTAAAGCGTCCCCCTTTGTCACAATATATTATCATAGCTTTTATGTCTGTGGTGTTTTTGCATAATACTGCATAATGCATAATACTGAACATTTTCTCCATCTATTCAGATGATCTTCCCATTTCATTGGCCCTGCCCCTATATTCCTCTTTGTCCGCTGGCCCTGGCCGACGTGCTCAGTGCTCCATGTCCGTTCATCGTGGGCGTGGACTCCCGCTACTTTGACCTTTACGTGCCCCCAGCCGACATCAGCTGTGTGGATCTGGACACCAACACCATCTCTCAGTGAGTATCCTTTGACAGCGTGACTGGTGGTCACCTTTAAACGATAAACACTCAGCCTAACCTCAGCTGTGTGGTACTGTCGAGTATTACTGAAGCTCTTCACATGGTTATCGGTGGTGTCTATCAAAACAAGCCTTCCTTATGTAACTGGAAGTGACTGGAATGTGAAATATTCGTATTGCATTGAAAGTAACACTGAGGTACCACCGATCTACCACCATAAATGAAGCAGATATGTTGTGGGGAGATTAAGTTGTCATTACTGGTGTCAGTGAGTCTGTCTTTCCCCCTACATATTTTCCTAATGTCTGGTGGAGGGTCCTTCCCTTGTAATAAAAACCACATGGTATATTTTCAGTAAGGATGAGAAGAGGGCTTTAACATGGAAGATCTTGCCCAGGAGGGCATGCAAACATCTTCTGAATACACTTGGCAAGCTCTACCAGCAGCTCATAGAGGGTGCGTACTCACATTGTCTTATTAACGCATTACCTTGAGCTGGTTATGTTTTTAATCATTTTATAGTTATGGCTTTGTTGTCATTGTAAGTATGCACTAAAATTATTCAAAAACATCCATTGCAACTGAAGGTTGTGGTTTTGGTAAACAAAACCCACTTTTCAGGGACACTTTTGTATCTTTTATGCATCTTTATTGACAAGCTGTTGTCCACCATCACCACAACAATAAAACTACTGTATTCTGTATACACCCAGGTGGTCAGTTGAACCGTGAGGAAGGGCATATGGAGCAGACGGTAACCGACAGTGAGCTCAAAAGTGGCATGAGCCTCCACACACTGGAACTGGAGATTCAAGAGGCATTTCTGCGCTTCATGGCAGCCATTCTCCGTGGCTATCGCTCCTACCTACTACCCATTACACAAGCCCCGTCCGAAAAGACCACCGATGCCAGTTCCCTCTTCGACCTTCAGGGTAAGCCTCCAGCCCAAACAAAAAACACTATTTTAAAAAGGTATTGTGGTCTAATGAAGTATTTACGATGACTCTTGATTAGTGTATCAAGTTGTTCAAATGTGAAAAAGCTGTTCAAATGTGAATAAGATTATGTGGCAACTGCCCTCTACAGGTTAAACACGGGCTATTGCAAGTGAAATTTGCTATTGGCTCATTTGAAATTACATTGTGTGGGTTCACAAGATTATTAGTGCTCGGCCTTCCTAGTGATTTACTGATGTACTGTAGAACGTCAGGGTGTCAAATTCTTGAGCCACGCAATACAAGTTTGTCCTAAATTACCTCACTAATGACTGGTGATTTAGATTAAACCACTGTGGAAACAAGGCACGGGCGACATTCCAGAGAACTCATCATGATTAATAGTGCCATGTCCCAGTACATCCGTGTGTTCTTTTGTAAGCAGTTAACCAGAGAACAATTTGTTTCTTACTGCTGTATTCCCGCTTTAGTGTGGGTTTACGGTGGCCTTGAGTCTGACTTCATAAGCCATTTGTGTACATCAAGTTGTAATATTCTGATCTAAGCAATCAGATATTGATTTTTGTCTTCTGCTTGTCATGATTGTTATCTTTCCTAGGCTTCTTAAAGAGCAGAGACCGTTCCCATCATAAGTTCTACTCTCTTATGACAAAGACACAAATGTTCATCCGTTTCATAGAGGAGTGCTCCTTTGTCAGTGACAAAGATGCAAGCCTAGCTTTCTTTGATGAGTGTGTTGATAAGGTAAGATTCGAGAGACTGTTGACCTAAAAGTAGTTCTATGTAGTTCTATGGGGGAAAAAGTCATCAGATAAAATGTTGTATCATTCTAGTCTAACAGAAGAACATTTTAGGGCCCCCTCCTATTTGTCGTGCTTTCCACAAAGTCATTTATTATTAGTCAGTTATCGTCCTCTTAGCTAGAAAGCTTTATTTATATGTTGCTTTATTCAGAAATTTTGGGAAGTAATACATAAGTGTAATAAACATTTTTCCTGAGTCAATCTTTACAGTAATGTACATTGACTGTATTATAATCAAGAATTCCTCTTTCAGTTTTTCTTTTGAATTTTATATCTCTTACAATTTTTGCGTCTTACTGAATTCCCCCCTTATATTAAAATAAAAGTGTTTTCCTTTGTCTTTCCTTTCTCTTTGACACTTGTGTTTCTTTCCTTTCTCTTTGCTTCCCTGCCTGCCATCTTGGGCCATGCCATGCAGCTATTCATGTCTGGAGGCAAGGTGAGCCTCCAGCTTGTGTGATCTGCTATTTTGGATTTCTAGAGAGAAACTATTTTCTGTTTATAAAAAATACTGTAGACAGAGCAGTAGTGGCAGTGTCTTTGTCATCCTTATTGTGTCATCTACAGCCTGTAGACTGGTGTTTGTGTGTGTGTGTGTGGATGCTTGTGGATGCTCCAGCGATCCCACTATAGATAAATCATGGAAAAAGAGAGAGAAGTTGGGAGCGAATGAAAGCTCTTTTAGTCTAGGAACAGCATCACTGTATATTATTGAGCCCAATGCCATTAGACTGAAGCTCACTGAAAAGCTTTGCAGGACTGATTCTAGATTCTAACGTGAGTCTGAGATACTGAAATGCATTATTTCTGCTTGCCAATCCAGAGTTCCTATTTGTATTGCCCCTCTTGTCCAAGTATGCGTCGCTGGTCTGAATCCATTTATGATATTATGATGCAGGTTTATCTAGATAGGCCCTTGGATTGGTGTTGCTCAGCAGTCACTCAGAATTCAAATTTCACAGCTTTACAAAATAAAATACCCATAGGCATGTTCCGCTTAGGGGAAGAAAACAAAAATCTGGATGTCACAAATGTATAAATGGCCTCGTGTTTTATTGAGAAATGGAAACACTGACTAATTTTTCTTGAGTGTTGCTGAGGTTCGCAAATAAAGAGGATGGTTGAGAAAGACTTTGTACATTTAAGAGGAAGGATATCACGACCAACAACAAGCTAAAACAGGATAGAACAGAGGTCAGCGAGAGCGGCTGAATGCATCATCAGCTTGGCTGAGTGGATCACATCCTGTGACATGGTAGCGTAACCGGCATGTCCAAGTTTAGGTTCAAATCGAAGCGAGCTCCCGTCACCATAGCTGGCTTGTATAACATCGCAGACAGCTATTCAATAGTGATGTTATCCTTCTCAAAGAGAATTTGAATAGTGTAGTTTTTTTAACCATGGCATAGGGGGGTTTAAAATATATATTTTTTTAAATTAAAGATGAAACTAGATGAAAAATACATTTGAGAAATGATAACAGAATGTTGAAATTATTTTGTGCACCCCTGAAAAGCATCTCACAGCCCCTCAGGGGATCTCCACATTCCTCACCACCTCGTTGAACCACTGCCCTGTTTCCAGTTATTGTTGTCCTCAGCATTTAGTGGTTGGCATTGATCTCCGAACACTCTTCAAGGATGTTTTTTATGTTTATGTTTGATCTGTTTTGATATTCCCGTAAAAGACCAAGAGTATTCCCGTAAAAGACCAAGAGTATTCCCGTAAAAGACCAAGAGTATTCCCGTAAAAGACCAAGAGTGCAGTCAGCCTAATATCTTCAGGGACTTTTCGGGGACTTGCCAACGCAGCAAATTGTATTAGCGTGATATCCCTAGAGCAACATGACTTCATCCAATTTTGTCCAGGTCACTGGTGACTAGATTATTTCACTTTGCTTGGAGGGTTGGAGAGTAGAGGGTTTATAGGATCATACCTCTGCCTTGTCCTCTTTGACCCAAATTAATCTTATCTGAGAGGATCTGATTCCATGTTTTCCAGATTTCCAGACGCTCCAGACTAGATCAATGATGAGGTGTGTATTTCTCTTTTAACCAGATGGACAGTGAAAGGCCAGAAGACGCCAGACTGATTGAACTCGATGAGTCCTGCCTATGTGAACACACGGTCTACATCAACCCGCCAGAGCTGCCCCCTCCGCCTCAGGGAGAGGAACACCCCCTCTGTTATAGGTACAGGCTAATGGTCTGTAGCTCTGCGTACACACACCCACACCCACAACGTAATGGTTGCAAACAATGCAGCTGCTGAGGGGGAGGTTTAACCAAAACTGCGACTATTGTATAGGAGGATTTGTCACAGCTAAAGGGCTGGTGATTGTCTTCAGCATGTGGATTTCTGTGTTTGCCTTTTCTGGTGCATGTCAGAGTATCTAAAAGCCTGTTTGTTTGTGCAGCTACACGGGCTTTCCTGTGCTCAATGCTAAGCTCCTGGAGCCCTTGGAGGGACCAGCTCCACCCGCAGGCACCGTGGCCCCACGCCACAGCAGCCCGGCCAGCCCCACTGCCGTCTTCAGGCGGTCCAAACAGGTCAGCTGCCCAGTCCAGCAGTCAGATACTGTTGAGAATATGCATGGGCTTTTATTTTAGGCTCCTGGGCGATTGATAATGCATTTGTTTACTTGAAAAGCTTGAATTCCATTTCAATAATTTACATGCCCAAAGCATCTTTTCCTTTTTACCATGCTTCTCGCTGTGGCATGGGTCATCTGGATGTGAGCCTGTTTGGAAGCTGCTTTTAGTGTTTATGCCTCTGGGCTATGGGCTGCCCTTCCCCTGCACACCAGACAGACTGCAGCCTGTGTGGTGTGTCTGTCGGACACCTTTTTAATCTTCTATTTTATTCAGTTTTCTTTTCTTTTCTTCTTCTTGCTTTTATTGTTTCCTTGTTTTAATCTGTAAAACACTTTGAACTACACATGTATGAAAGGTGCTTTATGAGTTTATTGTTATTATAAATGTATTGCTGTCCTGACCAATTGTACACCATGGTGGTTAATAGCACAATCAGAAGACCTAATATCTTTTAGCTATGAGCGAAGAAAGTTTTTATGATTGGTTTTTTATTCTTTCTCTCAGGAGATCAAATGGGCTCAGAGAATGGCCAAAACCTATTCCTCCGTGCCTAATATGTGGTCCAAGTGCCTGCTGCGTCACTGCTACGGCTTGTGGTTTATCTGCCTGCCAGCATACGTGGGCACCTGCCACTCCAAGGTGCGAGCTCTGCGCATGGCCTACGATGTGCTGAGGAAGATGCAGGACAAGAAGCTGCAGGCTCCCGATGAGGTAGGAAGACACGCCAACATACCTCAGTGTGTTTCTGCTGCTTCTCTTCACGAAGGAGACAGGATGATTTTGTTTGCATGTAGTTTTGTTTAATAAAATGTGCATACATTTCAATGATGTTTACGGTTGTTTATTATTTTTATCTATAATATATTTTTATATCTTTATCTTTTTATATTATGTTATTAATAAAAGTGGTTCATAGTGTCACAAAACAAGGAACTATGTGCTTCTGGGGGTGAAATGCTTTGAAACTGATCCAGAAGGTTCTGGTTGTCCTGTGTTCCAGGTGTGCTACCGTGTGCTGATGCAGCTGTGTGGCCAGTATGGTCAGCCGGTCCTAGCTGTCAGGGTGCTGTTTGAGATGAAGAAAGCCGGGGTTCACCCAAATGCCATCACCTATGGCTATTACAACAAAGTGGGTGTCACTACCAGGCATGCAACAAAACAATCTTTTAATTTGAGATTACCTGAGTCAAAAAACCCTGTGGTCCCTAATTCCATGTCCTGCTCCAGGCGGTACTGGAGAGCACATGGCCCTCCAGTACCAGAGGAGGGTACTTCCTGTGGGGCAAGCTGAGGAACGTGCTCCTCGGTGTGGTCCAGTTCAAGCAAGTGGGGAGGAAGCAGCAGCCCCCACTTAGAGACACTCAACTCTCAGGTAGGATAGAAGATATACAAAATATAATGATGTGACGTGTTAGAGGGAATAAGGAATAATACACGTCACTTAAAGCTGCCAACCTACATTCGCTTAATGCAGTTCAACAGTAGCTGTACAACAGTAGTTTAAAGGTAGTTGACTCGAGGCAAACTGGCGAACATGCCTAGTGGAGGTGGGGCGTGGCGTAGCTGTGAGTTTATTTCGAAGGAGCCTACTTCTGCCCTCTAGTGGTGGGAAATCAATTAATGGTACAATTGTCCCAAAGGGTACAAACATAATTACAGCAATAATAAAAAGTATAAATAAATATAATCTCATTCAGATGGAAGTGATCTGGACACAGTGAGCCATGGAAGCCTTGACAGCGCTAATGACTCTGCTGAGCGCACCTCCATCGACACTGACTTCACTAAAATGGACTCAAGCGATGACGGCTGTAGCACAGGTAGCAAGACAGAACATCAACACTTTCCTCCTGCCTTATTTCACGTCACTATTTCTTTACTTCATTATAGTTTTTATACCTTTCTCTACTTCGGATCGTAACCACTTATTAAGTTATGTTGGCCTCTGTATGTTTAATCTGTCTTTATTGTGACTTAAAATAGATATTTTTGGTATTCCTGTAGGTCCACAGAAATCTGTGACAGTGTCACAGATTTCATGCATGTTATTTTGCATGTTATTCTGTCTGTCGTTTCTTTCCATTTCCATATACTTTCCACAATAAACTATCAAATAAATGCATTTTTTAAATCCCCAAAACTTTCCTGATAGTATAAAAAACATAATAAAAGCTTTCAGCAAAAGCTTATGAAGAAAGACTGAAAGATTTTGACCTTGTGAATGTCTCATTTACAGTGTCTGCTTAAACATTCTGTTGGCGCTGCTTTTCTATTTATGTAGGCAGGGTTATTAAAGTCTGGAGTACAGAAGACACTAAGATCAGTTGTCCCACATAAGGGATCCTTGGAGATTTCATTTGATCTTTTAGAGCACGGAAAAAAGGCCAAGAAAGGCTGTATAAATAAAACATCACATTGGCAAGTTTTGGAAGAGTAATGATTGTTTTTCTGTTTCAGGTGGCCAGTCAGACCAAGGGTATGATTCACTTTCCAAGGAGGAAGTGCATGTGATTAACAACACACCATTAGCGGAGGAGTCCAGTAAGTCCTAGGACAGAATGAACCTACGATGTTTTCATTCTTTAAATTGATGATATTAACTCTTTTTTGAAGACATAGTGGCTGGGAAATGAATTCTCTCCCTTAAGAACTCAGCTAGATGTTGACATTGACATTCAGTTAAGGGTTCCTTTGCATCACAGGTGCTTCTTGCCCCCTTTAATTTAATTGTTTAAAGTTCAAAGTTTTGGATTAGGATACATGCCCAGCGATGTTTTAGACTTCCCCATTTGATGTAATAACCACACAACTGCTAGTTCTAGAAAAGCTCATGCTTGTCATTTGTACAAAGTACAAGTGTAGCTGGGTGTCTGTTGTCAAAAACACCAGGGACGGTATTTTCACGGTTGCCACACCAATTACATGACAGGACACAATTTCAACATCCTGAGTGAGATTTCTTTAATCAGTGTAAAATGTGTTTATAAAAATATTATTTTTATCCAAATAAAACTAATTTAGATTTATATAATTTAGAATGCTTTTAATAATTTATTATTTTACAAATGTGGACTCAAGGATAAGCACCTAATTTCCTTGTAGCATATTGGAAGACACCAACAAGGGTTTTTAGGGAGTTTTTCTTTGCCCCAAAGGAGTATAGGAGGTGTCAATGAGTTTAATGAGGGCCTGTGCAGCCCTTTAAGATTGTAATTAAGGGTTATATAAATACATTTGATTTGACTTGACAATAACAAACACGATTGTGTTCAAGTTAACTGCCTAGTTTTCCGTGATTCAGTATGGACATTGCATATGTCTTGCTTCATACGTATGTTTTTTTCTCACAGGTGACGGCGGTAGGATACATTCAGATGACACCAGAGCTCTCGCTGGAACTCTACTGAAGAGTGAGAGGCCAACGTCTTTGGACTTGTCTGGTAGACAGGGCCGTACCAGAACCAGTGCCTTGAAACAAACACAACCACAACAACAACTGCACCTGACTGCTGACAGACTGCATGGCTCGGAAGAACCCCAGCCTCAGGGGGAGGAGGGGAGCGCTGCTAGCAGCGCTGCAGGGGAGAGCCCGTCTCTGGAGAGCAGCGTTAGCTGCGGTGCCGGGGCCGCCAGGGAGACGGGCATCGAGGCGGGCTTCGACCCCCTGTCGCTGCTGGCGGCAGAGACGCGACAGGAGTGTTACCGCGGCGATGGCGGCAACGCGCCCGCGGCCCGCCGGGAGTTGGCAGAGGAGATTGAGATGTACATGAACAACATCGGCAGTCCCCTGGGCAGGCACACGCCCAGCGCGGGCCTGCAGAGCCCCTCCAGCCCCCTGCTCCGACCCGCCGCCTCCCCCCTCAGCTCCCCCCGGCCTCCCGTGCTGCTGCGCTCCAACACGCACCGCCCTCTGCCTGCCAGGCCAAAAGAGCGCCTCAGGCCGTCCCCCTCCCTCCCCCTGGGCGTCTCCGACAAGGAGAGGGAGAGGCCTTACTCACTGGTCTCCCCCGCCTCCCCCACTCCGTCCACCTCCTCCTCGTTCTCTGTGGAGTCTCTCTTCACGCCGTCGCTGGACATCTTCAGGAGCAGCTTCATCTCCGCAGGAAGAGGCGTGGCCGAGAAGGCCAGCCGCCTCTACTCCCGCCTGTCTTCCCAGACTTCACTGACACAGGTTAGCAACACATTATATGACAAACAAACACTAACTAAGGTCCAACTGCTCTGCTACCATACACTGTAAAAAAATATCAAAATGTATCACCTTGGTTTGGTGAAGTTACCTTGTTGGCTAATCTCTATAGAGCTCAACAGTGACTTCCCACCTTTTGAATGGCTCCGGTTCCGTGAATTTCCCATTCATTTACTCATTTACTTGACATTTCGAAAAATCCTTCTATAAAGAGTTTTGAGCCCTGAACCAATCCAACCAGCTACGACATGAATCATGGCTATCAAACATTTTAATCAAAAAAAGCAAAAAAAATAGAAGAAAAACTTCCATTCCTAACAATAGTTTAGCGCGCTTCTTCTTGAATATAATCCCTCATATAGTGTTTATATTCTTAAAAATAGTGTATATATTGTTGATAATAGCGTGATATATTGTTGTTTGTGTTGTCATCGACATGGTACAGTGCTTTGATCCTGACTGCAATCACCTCTCGGGTGTCCATCAGTGTCGGTTCCACCGATTCCGCACGAGTGTCACTTTTAGCTACCCCGTAATTAAGTCCTCTACTATTATGCTTTTATTGATCTTAATGGTAATTTGATATTTTATTGCAAAATTATTCTTGCAAGAAAGGCAGTAAAAGTAAAGTCTTATTGATTGATTCACAGGGGCATGATAACAACTTGATTAGTACCTACTACTCATGTAGTGTCATGTTCTCATGTTTGCTCATTTTAGCTACCAAACTAGCCACTCTGTAAAACTCCCTACAACCCTGTATGTCTTCTTTCATACTGGCCCTGACAGATCCCACAAGCTGGCCCTCACAAACATTACACTCCAGTGCATGGCCTGACTTGTAGTGATTTTCACCCCTTTGACACTCTTGTTCTAATCTCTAAAAAAACGCATGAGAGGGAAATCATGGTTGCTCTGGTAAATGTAATGTAAACTATCTTACAGTTAAAAGCTAGCAGTAGCCAACATGATATTTTAAACATTGCGCCAAAATGCTTTAACGAGTGTGATGAGCATGATAACCAGGCTCGTATGTGGGTTTTAAACATTTCCGTGGTAATAGCGAGCTCCACCAATCAGAGACATCGCTGTTACACTTGAGGACTGTGGGTAGTGTTGTACATGTCCGTGATATCGCTAATAATACAAATTTTTCTTAAAACAAGGTTGATATCATACGGACTTGTGTCTGCTATCTTATCACAATCTGGTAGCTAGTTGTAAGTCTGCATTGGATGATTAAGAAATTATGACTCATAATCAAAATACCAATACAGAATATAAATGAGATTTTTACTTCCAGAACCTCACTGTGCTCTATTACGTTCAACTGAAATAAAATTTAATATTTTTTCAACGCGCACACTGTAACATACTTGACAGTTTTGATCTGACCTGAATCTTGTAAGGAATTGAAACTGTTGCCAATCAATAAAGACTGAAGGCGTATCAAGTTAGCGTATATTTTCAGACACACATAATGGACATAATAGAGTTACGACAACAAGGTGACTTCACAGTGTATCGTCTGGGACAGCTCTTACTCCAGTGTCTGGTGACAGGCCGCGCGAGTGTGACCACTGTGTTGTTCTTCTGTCCCGGCAGGACGCCAACTGTGACCAGATCAGTGTTTCCTCCATGACCTCAGGGGAGCCCGACTGCTCCTCGCTGATGGACTCCGACCTCTGTCTGGATGGCTTCACCTCCCCCCAACACGACAGCGTGTCTCGACTCAAGAGGAGCCCAGCTGGAGGGCGTGGCAACCTAGAGAGCCCCAGCACCCCAAACAGAGTGTTTAGACACAACTCTTTCTCTGGTACTTTCTTCCTGTGATATCTTCTTTGTGTTGCATTGTATGAGGCGAATGGTGATGGTTTTCTATATTATATATTACATATTACGTCATTTAGTGGACGCTTTTATCCAAAGCAACTTACAATGAGTACAATTACAAGTATTACAAGGAGCAGATAGGGGTAAGACATCTTGCTCAAGGAGGTTTAGAGGTAGGACTTAAACCCACAGCCTTCCGTCTGGGAGTCGTCCAGACCAGTAAACTATCCTAATGCTTGGGAAACATTGAATAGCTTGACAGTATTAAGTCTTTGTAATGTTTATGAAAGCATCTGAAAAAACATGCAAATAGACTGCCTTAGCTTAGCTATTCATGTCACAACATTATGTTGACTGCATCTCTAAATTGGTTACACTGCAGAATATGTTTTGCTGAGCTAAATTTAGAGTGAGAGTGGGGTTCAGCAGCACAGAGATGGTTTGTGCTGGAGCGAAACTAGGCCAGTGAATTCAGTGTTTAGGCTGTCTTTGCAGTAAACAGTATATACTAAATGCAAATACATCCATGCGCATACATACTGTACATACCACACACACATTCACGTAGCCAAAGGAAAGGAAACCTCCACTAATTTGGGGGAATGGGTACCTAAATATGACATCATTGCTAATTTTATTTGCATTGCTAAATAGCTAACTAGCTAGCTTCCATCCCATGTGGATGAATACCACCCCTGGGGTTTTGTAGTGTCTAGATGTGTCTGATTCCATCCTCCTGTACTACATCTACTGTAGGTGGACTGGCTCCTTCCTCCAGAGCACCTCACACACCAGACACCTCCTCACCCGATGCCAGCCGCTTCAGTCTCACAAACAACTACACCATAGAGGTGAGTTGCATATATAGTACTGTATGCAAAGAACCGTGAGATTCCACCTCACCTTCGGACTGATCTAGTGTGAGATTAAAAGCATTGTCTTTAAAACAGGAAGTTGATAAATGATACGTACTGTATCATTTTCAAACTTCCTGTTTTGGGGCTGGTGGTTAACAGTTGTAGTGTATACACACATAATACATTCAATCACAATGAAATCCCTCTTATGAGAGGAAGTACTGTAAATGTAGCAAAAGTTGCCATCTGAGGTCAGCATTTGGCAAAGTTCGGTCATTTAGCAGACGCTTTTATCCAAAGCAACTTACAATGATTACATACAAGTATTACAAGGAGCGGGTAGGGCTTAGGCATCTTGCTCTAGGATACTTACAGTTAGGGCAACTCCGGGGCTCAAACTCACGACCCTCCGGGTGGGAGTGGAACACCCAGACCACTAGACTATCCTGCCCCACTATGTGTTTCCTCAACCCTTTCCCCTTGCCGCCAGAGTACCACCCTATTACTTTAATGGAATTAGGGTGTAATCCTAGAAGCTCACGGCCCCATCACACCAACGCATCATTTCTCATATTTCATTGGTGCTTGGTGTCATGCTTAGGTGCTGATGTCCAACTGCTCGCGGTGTAAGACCTGTGACTGTCTAGTGTACGATGAGGAGATCATGGCAGGGTGGACCGCAGACGACTCCAATCTCAACAGCACCTGCCCCTTCTGTGGCACGCCGTTTGTCCCCTTCCTCAACGTGGAGATCAAAGATCTGAGCCCACCCACCAGGTAAATGTCCCCTATAGCCTACAAGCTTCCATACACCCTGATACAGGTTTAATGTAATTGATTCAGATGGTCACAAAAGGTCTCTCAACCACACAACCAGGCTGTTGATGGGCTAGTGTCTTTCCAGTTAGCTCCACTCTCGTGGAAAGCAGTTACACACGTGCGGCAGCACATGCACGTACTGTTGCGCGCTATCACGCAGACCTACACCAATCAGCCATAACATTAGGACCACTGACAGGAGACGTGAATAACACTGATAATGTTGTTATCATGGCACCTGTCAGTGGGTGGGATATATTAGGCGGCAAGTGAACATTTTGTCCTCAAAGTTGATGTGTTAGAAGCAGGAAAAATGGGCAAGCGTAAGGGTTTGAGCGACATTGAGGGCCAAATTGAGGAACACAACAACGAGTTCACGGTGTTGACTTGGCCTCCAAATTCCCTATATCTCCAATCGAGCATCTGTGGGATGTGCTGGACAAACAAGTCCGATCCATGGAGGCCTCACCTCGCAACTTTCCGGAACGTAAAGGAACTGCTGCTAACGTCTTGGTGCCAGATAACCACAGCACACCTTCAGAGGTCTAGTGGAGTCCATGCCCCGACGGGTCAGGCCTGTTTTGGCGGGAAAAGGGGTGACCTACACAATATTAGGCAGGTGGTCATAATGTTATGGCTGATCGGTGTAAGCTAGAGCTTTAAGAAGAATCCTCTGTGTTTCCCCTCAGGACCTGTAGAGGTCATCCTGTTACAGTGGAGGACGTGTCTGCTTCAGCCGGTCAGCCGTTGGCAGCTCCAATGCTGCGGCAGGAGACAGTGACAGTGCCCTACCTGAGCCCCCTGGTGCTGTGGAAGGAGCTGGAGAGCCTGCTGGTGAACGAGGGAGACCAGGCCATCTCCTCCCCCAGCGTGGTTGACCAGCACCCCATCGTCTACTGGAATCTAATGTGGTACTTCCGAAGGTTGGAGCTGCCGAGCAACCTGCCAGCCCTGATCCTGGCATCCCAACACTGTAGCCATGAAGACCAGGTAAACCATAGCTGTAAGCTGGGTCATAGCAGATGTGTTTATCCAATGCGATTCACAGGGAATACAATACAGTGAGATATCTCATCTTATCTAATGTTACCTAATCTTATCTTATCTCTGTAAAGTTGATCGATTTTACTATTTTATTATCAACTCCCTTTTTTCCCCTTGTAGAGTCCCCAGACTGTCTCATCTGAAGACAGCAAACATGTCTTAGTACGAATTATGTGGGACAACCTCAAGCTGCACCAGGACATAGTTCAGCCCTGCTATGTTCTATGGAACACACACTGTGAGTTCCACACAAACCTTGGCAGACTGCGTGGAATATTTGAGTTGTTCCGTGTAGCTGTAGTCTAGTACATACAGTATATTGTAGAGTGACGGAAGATGTATTTTATCAGCGTGGGGTAACGCCTGCTCTGTCTGTGCAGGTGCCAACTCCCTAGTGCGCTCGGGGCTATGTGAGGAGGGGCAGGTCTTCACCGTGGAGCTACTACAGGGTATTGTGAGGAGCATTAAGAAGGGTGATGTCCGCCAGCCCATGAGTCAGATCATCCAGCTCCTGGGGCCAGAGATGGGTTTTCAGAGACAGAGGTAAGGATGCCGTTTAGCCTAATGCCCTGTGTGGGAAAACATGAAAACATGCAAAGGTCTAATTGCTTCTCTGTCTTTTCACCAAAAGGAGCCTCTATCGAGACATACTGTTCCTCGCCCTGGTTGCTTTGGGAAAGACTAACATTAATATAGGTAAGCCTGAAAGCAATTTACATTTACATTTCCAGTATTTAGCAGACGCTGTTATCCAAAGCGACTTACAGTTAGCACATTTGTCAATAGCTGAATAGGTCATACACCACAGGTCAGCATAGGTCGTGAGCAAAACAACATTCTGTTAGAATAATGATAGCATCCTGTCATCAGGGCTAACTTAGTTTTACGACATTTTACTACATTCATTACCTATTAAAGGTGCTGTAGGTAGGATTTAAGAGCTAAATTTAGACATCCATCCGCCATCAGTGAGTGAAATGCTCTGCGAGAATATCTGCTCAGGATTTTTTTGTGCCATTTGTTTTAGATCATGCGCTTAGATCAGTAAAATAGGGCCCAGAGACAGAAGATAAAGAATCATCTTTGTCACAGAATCATCATAAAGAACTGTCATTAGAAAGTCTTTGGTCTCCTACCATTTAGGCTAACAGATCGAGTACATTTTATTAAAAACACATGCGGCAGATGTTATGTGTAATATGAAGCCTGGCTTTAACTTACTCTTCTCTGTTATTTCTTTACTGTAGATGCGTTTGACCGGGAGTATAAGATGGCGTATGACCGCTTAACACCCAGCCAGGTTAAACTGACACACAACTGTGACCGTCCCCCTGGAGCAGGGGTCATGGAGTGCAGGAGGACGTTCGGAGAGCCCAGTCTTTGAATGCTGCCTCCTGTCCACTGACTGTCATCCATCACACTCTTTATCCACCGTCACTGCTGCTGTTTCCCAGACTCAGGACTAGCTCACCTACCTGACCAGGCCCACGCCATGGGCGTCATCTCTTAAGCACAATGAAATACAGTATGTGACCTACTGTATGAGACAACTATGCGTTGCTTTTAAGAAATTACAATTGAGAAGAGGTGGGACAGGCCTTTGTGTATTTAGGTGTTTAGAGACTGAAACATCCCTATAGTAAATGTTTGTACAGATAATATACAGTCTATTTTGTAACCTTGTTTCTGTTAAAGCTGTGAATCTGTCAAGAGTATATGTGTAGTGTTCATATTCCATAGTGACCAACATGGTCTCAGTAACCATGGTGGGACATTATTGAACGTGTACAGTATACTGTTGTTAATAGACATTCATGTTTTACAAAGCACTTTGGCAAGATGTTCACATGCCATTTATTGTCAACGTGTCGGTACAGCACACAGTGTAGAGATTTGTTGGCAGCTATACAGTATTTCTAGACCTATACTGGCTAATATTACATGTCAATGCAGTAAACTCAGACAAACGGGTAAACAGGGAAGACAACAAATCGCAAAACTGAACTAGAAACATGACATAGTTATGAACAGGATATTCTTGGTATTCTAAACTGAGAAGGAAATACTCTATGTGCACAACTTTTATTAATTTGTCCTTTTTATACACAAGAAGTTGATGAACCAAAACAACCTCCCAAAAGAAAATAATATATGATTTATTGACTTTTTTCTTTTTTTTAATTAAGAGCAATACATTTTATAAAGTCATTGTTATTCTGTATACAGTATGTCATGTGTTGTATGGGACCACCAAGGAGATATCTTTCTCACAAGAGGTACAATCAGATAATGAAAAAAAAATAGAATTAGCTTTTCTAGTGGTTTATAATCAATACAAATTTTAAAAGGGAAAATTAATTTATTAGCACATCCATGCAGTTGTGCAATCACATATAGAAAAGTATATTATAGTTTTTGTCTCCTTCCTTGTGGTATTTATTAGTTTAATGTATATTACAGTTAATTCTACAGATTTTAAATTACATATAACATAACATTGGATGGTTGCAGTTCAATCAATATTCACCTTGACAAGTTTACCAGATGAAGCTTTTTGCACTAGGCGTAGGACGAGGAGGAGAATCCAACTGTTTTGTTATACACGTTCAGTTTGAACAACACTGTTGACCCACTTCCACAGTTTAGTGGAAAGTCTGATGTCACTTTTTACATGTATTCAAATATATAACACCTCCCTGCTTTCACATATAGCACCACAGCCTATTATTGTTGCACTTAAAAATAAAAAATTGTTATGATATACAAGATGCTGGATAATAAGTGTTTAGTAAATATCAACTCACACCTTGTACAATTACTTAAATCTTTCCTATATGAACACTATCTTATAAAAACTGTAAAATACTGACGACCAAAACATTACATCGACGTCTACATGTTGTTTACACTGTTAGTAAATTTGAGCAATGTTTTTGAAGCATTATTTATCATTTGTAATATATATGATTTGTATCCTTTTTTAATAAAAAAATGTTTTCTGCCAAACTCGTTCTCTAGATTGTACTTTTTTGGAATTTTACATAGAAATCACTGCTTTAAAAAAAGTTAGTTTTATAAAGTTAGTGCTTGGTTTGCATAGTTGAATGTATACTGTAGGTATAAAGTTGAAAGTATAGGTCTACAGGTATAATGACGTTTCATACAAAATTCACAATTATAAACTTTCTGTATTCAAGGTACAGTATATGAACACATAATTTTTCTGTTTCTAAATTCCTGAATGTAGATCAATGTAGTTTTACATTTTTGTTTTAAGTTTTAGTATAATTACTACTGAGCTATATACTGCAATACTAGTATAACGCTATCCTCTATATTACTGAGTGGCAATATAAATACTTTATAATAATAATAATTAGTATTATTTACTTACTAATATTGAGTATTTCATTTAGTTTAGGAAGAAAGTTTCCTTATGCATATCTCTGCTTGTGTCCCACAGTTATGTCACCATTGCTGAGTCACCATCGCAAACTGAATGGTTTCAGTTTGAGTATGAGGTACTGACTGATACTGCTGAGTCAAGCATGTGGAGGACAGGGAACGTTCTCGTTTACACGGTCAGATGGAAATAGGGCAGATAATGATGCGATCCTCGAGCATCACACTCAGTACCATGAACAGGAGGTAGAACAAGAACATAGTGAGGCCCAGAACCTTGTTCATCCTCCACTTGCAGATGGCGATGGAGATGATGACGAACAGCAGCATCAGGAAGAGCAGCACGATGGCGCAGAAGAGCCCGTTGCTACTGACCTCCACCGGAATGAAACCATGGATGATCGAGTACAGGAGCCATGGGACAGGCAGACTATGGAAACAACAAAGAGCAACAGAGAGCAAGAATGAGATAAACTGGAAAAAAAATGATTTTCACTGCTAAATAAGCAATTCTGAATGAGCTCACCCCACAGTGATGTCAAAGATATTACTGCCCACCGTGCTGGAGACCGCCATGTCCCCCAGACCTTTGCGTGCCACGATCACGCTGGTTATGAGGTCAGGGATGGAAGTTCCAGCAGCCAGAATTGTCAGGCCCATAATCTCCTCTGAGATGCCGATGGTTTCACCTACCTAGAAGAGCATTCTAGAGTTAAGAAAGAATTTTACCTACAGAAACAGACATACTGCGTGCTGTGTGTAGTGATATTGTCCCTAATATCATGACTTTCAAACATTTTGACGTGTGACCCCCCCCCGCAAAAAAACATAACGTAAAAATGTATAACTATATAATTGAAAAATCTATGCACATTTTATTAAAGACAATGAAACTACATAAGAAATCATATTTACATACATAAATATATAAAAAGAACTACATTTTATATTACATTATATGAATAATAATATAATTAAATACATATAATTGTTTTATATAATAGATATGGAATATAAATATTGGCGAGCCCCCCATAAAACATCCCCCCCACACACACACACACACACACACACACACTTGTAAATGTGTGTCACAATAATTGGGCAACAACATTCAATATCTTGATTTGTACAGTAGGTTGTGACAGCTGCACTCCCATGCCCTCTGACTCACACCTGGTGAGCCCACCACACCATCAGGTAGGAGAACACAGCGATCCACAGGATAGAGCCCACGAAGGTCAACACAAAGAACCTCTTGTACGTCTGAAGAAACAGGTAGCATGAAGGACAGCGATGAACAAAAAAGAACGTCTCTTTCCTGCTCTATGTCTTTAGGCTATATATATATATATATACAGTACACACTGCTCAAAAAATTGTTTTGCGTTTTGCTAGTGTCTTTGTCACTACTGGTAGTACGAGGCGGTACTTGCAGCAGGCAGTCCAGCTCCTCCAGTCGCAGGAAGGTGTGCTGTGTCTCCCAGTACAGTCTCAAGAGCATGGAGCGGGCCGTTATACAAGGAGAGCTGGACATGGAGGAGATACCAGGAAGCGGGCCGTTACACGAGGAGAGCTGGACAGGGCCGTAGAAGAGCAACGACCCAGCAGCAGGACCGGTATCTGCTACTGGAGGTCATTTTGTAGGGCTCTGGCAGTGCTCCTCCTGTTCCTGCTCGCACAAAGGAGCAGATACCGGTCCTGCTGCTTCCTGGTGTCTCCTCCATGCTCTTGAGACTGTGCTGGGAGACCCAGTAAACCTTCGTGGGACGGCACGTATGAAGGAGCTGGACTGCCTGTGCAACCGGAATGGGAGAGAAATGTAAATGTAAACACGGGGACTATCTGAACATCGGCTAAAGCTGCGGCCCAGACTTACAGGGCTGCGGACGTCGGGAACCGTGAGCCACAGAGGGAAGACTATGGGCAGGAGGAAGATGTAGGTGACTTGTTTGCGGCGCGTTGCGGGCCACTCTAAAGACAGAGGCTCTTCGTTGTCTACTTCGTGTTCGTCTTCCTCGTCGTCATCCTCATCATCGTCTTCGTCGCTATCTTCTTCTTCGCTGTCTTCCTCACTGTCAGAGTCCTCTGAGCTCCCAGACCCCTCCTCCCCTGCTGGGACGTCCTCCTATGAGACGGGATGGAAAGAGAGCACCAAGCAAGACAGTATAAACAGCAGAAATAAAAAGATACGAATAATATATATATATATATATATATATATATATATATATATATATATATAAAATTTGAGGGTCTGTTTAATTGATGAATT
>JAOEHI010018504.1:12373-28604 GCA_025447815.1 Percopsis transmontana | reverse complement strand
CCAAAGCGACTTACAATTACATTGTTCTATTACATGGAGCAGGTAGGGGTTAGGCATCTTGCTTAAGGATGCTTACATGTAAGCCGACACTGGGGCTCGAACCCACGACCTGCTGGCTGGGAGTCCAACACCTAGACCACTAGACTATCCTGCCCCCCCTAGACTATATAGTGCCATCTAGTGGAAAAAAGTCAGACTGCAGTTCAAAGCAAGCTGATAAATGAAAGTATGAATAAAGCCACGATTCCTTATTTACAGTAAATTAACGTTGATGGAAAACCAAGCGTATGTTTACAATAATAGATGACCTACTGTATATAATCTGTCAGCATTACCTTCTGTGTACACTTGAATACATAGACTACATACTATACCTGATACCTTTTTTTTAGATGAGTGATCTTTATTGATATAGGAGAGCTTTTTCCTCCAGAAACTATAGACCTGAAATTCAGCACATCATACAATATTTTGTTGAAAGTAGCCTATGTTGTATATCATGAAATAGTCTTTCATGAAAGCTGTTAGGTATTGTATGTAGTCGCGTTGTTGAATGTACCTCGGAAGGACTTCATTTCCCATAATACACCGCCTGCGGTTTGTAGAGGAAAAGATGGTCCAAGGTACGAAGTGTTTTGAACTTGTGTCTTCTGTGTCTGATAGAATTCGACCGGTTATACGAATAAAACACTAATATAATTTCGATTGTGTTGTGTTGTGTCCAGCGCTAACTGTTAAGAAGGTAAGAACAACGTATTTCCATAATTCTGTGCAACTTGCTACTTATAAAACGTTAGTTTAGATGTAGCGTCTGCAACTAGTTATAACCCACTTGATTTATTTTGACTAACGTTAATGGTATTTATAATACCAATGCATTGACTACTAGAAAGGCCAACATGGCAGAGTCAGGGAGAATCGGAGAGCCACTTCCCGAAGACATGGACACGGATGACTGCATGGCTTCATATACACACATTTACAGCCCAGATTTATTAAAGTAAGTAGGCCTACAACATCGAACGTTAGCATTATAAACTGCGAATGTGCGTCATTGAGTTAGAGTGAATGAATGATCTGTAGTTTTAAACACTGTTATGCAAGAGGAAAAATGTAGCAATGCAATTCCAAGTGATCACTTCAGTTATTGTTTTATTTTCCAGGGATCAAGTTGCTTTTATAACGGGTGGCGGGTCTGGAATTGGATTCCGTATTGCGGAAGTGTTCATGAGGTAGGTATCATTTAAATATATAGGGTTTGATTGCAGATATATTCTCAGGTAGTGTCAGATTATGTCAGATTATGGTTAATGTTGAACTATCATCCACCAATCCTCTTTTTAACACTAATATAACAAAGGACTAATATAACTTTAAACCCCATCAGATGAAATATTCCCATTGAAGTCAGGCCTGTAGCTTTACTAGTATTTACTAATATTGTAATATTTTAGCCTCACGTACCCGTGAGGCTGGGAGCTGTATCTTAAACCCATTCAGATATGTTATAATTTAGCCGGGCACTTGCATTGCTGCTTGTTTCCTTTGCCTGACTCACCATTGGTCCTATAGCTATACGACCTGCAGTCCGCTGCACAACAGCAGGTGGAAACTATGAATTATGTCACTTAAGGCGCCCGTTCTGCATCCTCTACCTCACAGGCACGGCTGTGACACTGTGATCGCCAGTCGCAACATGGACAAGCTCAGAGAGGTGCCTTGCTTTCATCCTTCTCTTTCTGTGCAGGAAATCCATAAAGGCTAATCTCAGGCAAATGTCAGTGTTCCAGTATGTATGCGCTCAGCGGGGATGCTAGCACTAGCACGTTTCCCACCTGAGGGAATGTGAACATCAAATGTATCTTAGTACCGTGGTCACAGCGTTTTCAGTAATAACGGCTGTTATCATTTAAATATTACAAGAGCGACATGCTTTCAAATGGCCCGCAGCTAGGAGCAGGAAACTGACGTGGAACAAAGTGAAATGATCCTACCATGCTCTGCAGCCGTACAAAACCACAGAAGAAACGTATGCTGTTACGCACTCATCTGTCGTGTCCTTTCAGGCAGCCGAGAAGCTGTCGGCGGCGACGGGACGCCGCTGTCTCCCGGTGTGTGTGGACGTGAGGCAGCCAGAGACCGTCGCGGAGGCCGTGGAGGAGACGCTCAGAGAGCTGGGTCGCGTCAATATCCTCGTCAACAGTGAGTGAGGGGCCGCGTGCCGAGGTGTTGGGAGGAGACTTGTGTGTTCCTGCGTACTGAAAAGACAAACGCCGACAAACAGTCAACCTCGCAAGAGACAAAAAAAAGTACAAGTTTGCTCCTAGGCAGATCCGTGCATGTGCACTAAAGAGTCTGTTTACATTTACAGCATTTATCGGACGCTTTTATCCAAAGCGACTGTAACGTACGTGCGGTTCACCGGTCTCCACTAATTAGCTGCTGGGTGCACCTGGGTGTGGGTACGGGTACATAGGTGGGGGATTGTTCCACTGTTGGTGTGTGTTCTCGCCCCCTCAGGGCCAGCTTAGTTCCTAAAGCATCATACCATTACATATGAATTTACCAGTTAGTCCTTTTTAAAAAAAAAAAAAAAAAAAAAAACTGCTATAAAACTAAGTTTGTACATGGCTCACAGCTTAAACATTCTAAGAGTTTGTCTTAACACAGAGCAGGAAACGAGAGATTATGGTGGCAGGATGGTCTAGGGGTCTAGGTGTTGGACTCCCAGCCAGAAGGTCGTGGGTTCAAGCCCCAGAGTTGGCCTTCCTGTAAGCATCCTTGAGCAAGATGCCTAACCCCTACCTGCTCCATGTAATAGCACCATGTAACCCCGACCTGCTCCATGTAATGGCACCATGTAATTGTTGACAAATGTACTAAATTGTAAGTCGCTTTGGATAAAAGCGTCTGCTAAATGCTGTAATTGTAAAATTATGAGCAGGAAATGAGAGATTAGAGTTTTACTTATTTTTGTCTTTTTTTTAATTTTCTTTTTTATAATATAGAGACTGAAATATAGACAAATAGCCATTGAGGGCTATAGGGCAGAGAGGTCAGTGGCAAGGTGCATTCTAGAGAGGTGGGTCTTAAGTCTCTTGCAGCAGGTGGTTAGTGACTTAATAGTGGCTTTAAGGCATCAAACCTGCTCTTTATCTTTTTTATTTATTTAAACAGATGCGGCTGGGAACTTCCTGTGTCCCGCTGCCGCTCTCTCCTTCAACGCCTTCAAGACAGTTCTGGAAATCGACACCATGGGAACGTTCAACACCAGCAAGGTGGTTTACGAGAAGTGGTTCAAGGTACCGTATGCTGCTGCCAGTTAAGATAACGCTGATGATAACGCTAATGTTGATTGTGCTCTAGCGCTGGAGATCCTAATTGGTCCTCTGCACTGCCAATCTTTTTCAGTCATGTTGTTTTAGTCCGTGTAACACTGTGTGAATTGGAGGCTTAAGCAATATTGATCTTTTGTCAAATTCTCAAAATATAATTTTGTTAAACCCTCCACTTTTACCCGTACCATCTCATGATTGCTTCATCACATAGCCCAACCGATTATATTATTCACATCCAGAACATCACCGTGTGGATGCACAAGATAAGCTGATGAGGCAATATGGGTTTAACCAAAGGTCAATGTCTCTTTAAGGTTAGGGGGTGGCATTGATTTTCTGTCTTATTGTAAATATGTGAATACGTGTAGCTTTGCCTTGTCCAAACAACACAATACGTCTTCACTTCATGTTGATATCCCTTTTAATTCCCGACTTAAACTACTTGTACCTGTTTGTTAATTGAAGTGTTATGTGATGCTTTTTAATATGGAGTGTAAAGATCACTTCCTGTTAGTTCATGACATTAATGCTGTATTTCCTGTCCCGCAACCGCTGCGTTCAGGATCACGGCGGGAACATTGTGAACATCTCGGCCACCCTCGGCTACAGGGGGCAGGGTCTCCAGGTGCACGCGGGATCAGCCAAGGCTGCCAACGGTAACCAACCAATGAGAGCCACTGCTGTGTAATGTGATACGTGTGTATATCAAAATAAGAGTTCCTTTGAGCGCCCCGCCGCATTCTCGCTGCTCCGCAGATGCCATGACCAAACACCTGGCAGTGGAGTGGGGCCCCAGTGGCGTGAGGGTCAACACCCTGGCTCCGGGCCCTATCTCTGGCACCGAGGGTTTCCGTAGACTGGGTAGGGGCCTGAATCCCCCCCCCCCTCCCTTTTACATGACTAATTGTTCAATACACTTTACTATTGATTTTTTTACTGCTAGTAATAATGCCTCTCTTACGTCTTTTTTTTTTTTTGTTGTGAATTTGTGTAATAATGGGTATTTTATATATTGAAAATATAAAATGTATATGTTCCATTCAAGTGTTTTTGTCCTTTTTTTATTGTCTGTTTTGTAAGTAAAATATCATTGAATACTTTATTTTGTATAATTGAGTGCATCCCTTTATTGAACCTCTAGGGGGCCCCAGAGGGGAGGCCGCCGGTGCCTTCCGGTCCATCCCCCTGCAGCGGGCGGGCAACAAGACGGAGATGGCCCACGGCGTCCTGTTCCTGGCCAGCCGGGCGTCCTCCTACGTGACCGGGGCTGTCCTGGTGGCGGACGGAGGGGCGTGGCTGACCTCCGCCAACGACGTGTCCGTGACGTTGGGTACAGCAGCTTCCCCTAGATCTGCTAGGCTGTGAACGAGGCCCCGCCTCCTCCCCTCACCCGCCATGCCACCTGCGCCAGGTGTGTGGGAGGAGGCGGAGCTTGCTGCGTAGCATACGTGCAGTTGATGGCAGAAGGGTTTCTGCGGGTAAAAAGTCTACAAAATTTTAGGCCTTTTTAAAATGTCTTAAATATGATTTAGACAGGTCTTAAAAATTGATTGATTATGAATTTAACGTTACTGTTTTAAGTTGCATTGACTTCACTCTCGCTTTTAGGCGGTCAGAATGTATCGGAGCGCACCTAGCTAGCGTGTCGCGCATGTGGGCTAACGTGGCGTCTCCTCATCAACACAATACTTCTACTTCTAGAAGTAATAAGTTACAATTGTTAACGTAACTCTCATCTAATATATGGGTAAGTGCAAGTTAGACGAGATCTGGCTTCGAGAACAGCCTATTTACAGCGGTGCTAGTTTGAAGCCTGTCGAAAATAACGAATTTGAAGCCCGCAAGAAAACGCTCGCATTAGGAACTTTGGGTGTGAGGGCATTGGAGTCTCGTGGGAAGTCAGAAAAACATAAAGCCACCAGCAGACGCCTGCCATCATCCTATATTGTTCTGTATTCACATCGGGAGCATTAAGTCTTTTTTTTTTTGCCAGTATGGACGTGAAATAGGTCTTAAATTGCATTCATAATGGTCTTAAAAAGTTTTAAATTTAACTTGTTGAAACCTGCAGAAACCTATTTACTGCTATGTAAATATTGCCCTTTTTTGTACATCACCTACTTTTAGATTTAAATGAGTTTGGTTCAAAGACATTCAAGAGGTTGTTTACAGAATAATATGGAATGATAAGGGATAGGATGCCCTAACTTTATATTTTTCTTGTCATCAACATACAGTTCCCTCCAGACATTTTGATAACCTTGGTAAAGATGAGCCGAAAAGGCTATGGAAAAACGTCAGTTTATTTACAGTTACATTTAAGCATTTAGCAAACGCTTTTTTCCAAAGCGACTTACAATTGGTAGCCTACATTTGTTAACAGCATTATGTAACAAGGTTACTTCACCTATGAAGTAACAAGTTTATGGGCTTGATCCAACATTGAAAATGTGAGAAATCTTTCAGTGAGGTAAAATTATTATTAATATCTGATAATAGTACATTATTAATAATATTTATCCTCTCAAAAACACTTTTTTAAAACAAATATTTATATATATTTTACCTACTTTTAAGCACATTTTACATTCAATGAATGGAGAAGGATGGCTTTTGCAGGGCCATGCCAGTCCCCTGACCTTAACCCCTTTGGAAACCTGTTTTTGTATACAGGAATAGTTTCATATCCATTGTGTGTTCTCTTCACCAAGGGTGCCAATATTCCTGGAGGGCACTGTAGAGCAACGGTACAATGTATTTCTCCTAACTTGGCATTATCAGTCTAGCCAATGGCAGATATTACTCTCCCCTTGGAAGTCATTGAACTCCTTTTGTTGTCCAAAAAAAACATTATTTTGCCAATCCAAGGTCAGAGCTATCTGCTTTAGGCTGGATGGACACTAATTGTTAGTATGGGAACCATATTTTCATATGCTATGTTGGTAATAACAAAAATATAAAACCAATCTGGCCTTTTCATTATTATTATTATTATTATTATTAGGTAGTACGTTTGTGATATTGTATAACTGTTCTAATCTACTCTACTCTTGTACTCTTCCAGGCATTTGGTCTGCTGAAAAGAAGAGGGACAAGTAAACTGGAAATACAAGAGCAAATCGGGTGTCATCTCTAACACTATAGCATGCTTTTTGTGGCCGCCGAGTTAGCCATTAGTGCTGACACACTGTAGCAAACCATGAATCTGTGTTCAGTCTACCAATGGGCCAAACTGCAGAACATTTTCCCCGTTATGCCTTTCAAATGCAGCCATGTACATTGCTTACAATATTAATGTGAAATTCTCAGAACGTCCATATAAATAAATATTTTACCTTAAAGTTGCAAGTATCTGTGGCTACTGTTGCATTGCAATATCACCCACCTGTTTTCACACTTCTTTAATAAAAGCGCTTGAGAGGTAATAAAACAAAGCAGTTCGGTATTTGAGCTGGTGGGGGCGCCCAAACACAACTACATTATTATTACTCGCTCAGTTTTCACTTTGTTTTTTAACGTTGATGCTTCATCATCATCGCTAACCACAATAATTAATATTAATCACCTCTGTTACTGTCAAAAGAATAATTAGTTTAGAAAAACACAAATTATTAGTGCATGTTTTCAGTGAGAACACTCGTCATTCTGTTTTTTGGCGAGAGATGATGGATGACGATGATGGGAATAAAATTTGGGCTTCTGTGCATATCAACATATTGCATATTGATAGTTATGAATCGGTTAGATACTGCGGGTTGTTTTGTACGCTTACGTCATACGTCAGCGGTGTGCTGCTGCCATGGCTGCTGCAGGAGGAGGATGGAGCTGTCCTGCCGAAATTCTCCCCCATGCCGAAATTGTCGCTATAGGACTTTTTTTCTCACTATGGGACGAAAGCAGTTTCAAGAAACAGAGCTAATTAACAACTTATTTTAATAATAAAGCGATGATTACACGAATATGCCAGGTTCAGACAAAGAAAATTGTGAAGTACCAATCAAGCGGTTATATCACACTACCGAATAAAACTAATGCTATAAATACGCGTGCTGACTGTCTTGCCTAACATTACAAAGCGTAGGCAGAAGATCAATTCCGGCCGGGGGGACGTTTCTTGGATCACATTGTCAGTGTCGACACACACCGTTGGTGCTGATGCGAGAGCGTTCGTCTTCGTATCGGTAACGTTAACGCGCATATCACGGTGTTTTTGGGTTGGATTGGATTTCAATCTCCTTCTACTTGCGGGGGTCGACGTGTCCGGGCTGCAGCGTTTTGGGGCAGACGAACTGGGAACCAGTGGAGAAAAGGACATTAGTCTGGCCTGTCCGGACGTACAGGTGGATGTTCCCGGAGTCCTTCCGAGTGCTTTACAGAAGAAACGTCGCTGAAATGCGGATATAAACCCTCGGAATTTGGTCTTTAAAAAGTGCAGTTATAATTATAAATCGTTTCCCCGGTGTGTGAATACCGTGACATTGCGTTTTTGTGGCGTGGAGATGGGAAGGAAGATGGGACTAGTTTGGCGTGCTAGCTGGCTAACAAGCTAATTGGGCTAGCTGGCTAGCTATCTGTCCGATGGATGGCACGAGCTCTAAGTGGTCGGACGCTCCGGAGGTTTGCGCAGTTAACACCTCATTTTCATTCATATAAATAAAGGGGAAATATCGTGTTGACCGTTTTTGCGGATGAAACATTTCCATTCCTGGCAGAGGCTTCGCGTACGGTACGACAGTTTAGCTTAACAAGGATAAACTGTGGACGAATAGCTACTACGGCCAGTGTGGATAAACAATAGCTTCTTATAGCTCTGATTATATTGTCTCGTATGTGTCATTAGCTTGTTGGTTGCTTGCGTTGTGTATCGTTGTATCGGGTAACTCGTCTGACCACAACCACCAGTGGATCTGCCATAACGCACGGCGAAACAGTGAGTCAGAAACGGATTTACACATCACCATTCATGTCTTACGTTTAGTTATGTACAGTAATGTCATTTTGAATTTAGCTAGCGTCATTAACAATATGCTGTCAATTATCGCAAACGTCAGCTTGCCTATAAATCAGAGATTATCTCGTAACGTAGTTTATTGTTGAGTAAACGCTCACCAAATCACTAACCCACCTAATTCAAGATCTGCCTATGGATTTCCTTTTAGGATTTGCCGTGTCTGGTGATGATCATGACCATATGTAGGCTGACGATTTGGATCCTTACTCGGAGATAAAAAAGCCACCTGATATCCCGAGTTGGCTGAGGAAACGTTCAAATCAATGGAACAGACAGTGCTGCCTGGCCCTCTGGGCCATGTCGAGTGGGAACTCAAACACTCATCCCCCCTGGGATTTCTCACTCTAGATTCCGATGAAGTTGTGTTTCCTCAAAACAAGAGTGGGCAGACGGGTTTGGATTTCGACAGCCTTGAACACTGCGTACCGCTGAGCAGTGAGGACAACAGCCTCAATGTAGACAGCTTGCTGAGGGCCTCTGGCTATTTTTGTGGCGATCAGCTCCTGCATTTAAAGGGAGACAAGGCCTGTGAACCGCCAGCTATCCTCCAGTATGCACTGAAAGAGCTTCCTCGTGCTGAAAACGGGGAGGAAACCGGGGGTATTGGTGACTGTACCTTGTCATGGTTGTTTTCCCCCGGCCCCGCTGATCTGCTGGGGGAAAACACTCATTGTGTGGGACTGAATTTGGCACAGGATGTCCCCGGTGATAAGGACGGCCACTCCCCAGGTGGTCAGGGGGAGTTGATTTCCCTCAGTGAACCTCCCTCTCCGGTGAAGATTTCGGATAGGACTCCTGGCGCGGACGCAGCGCTTTCCCCTCTGTTGGTAGATCTCCTCATGTGTGAACACTCCCTCTCTCCTCTCACGGCCGCCTGTCTGGGCGAGGCCAGCCCACGGGGTGTCGCCGAGACAGCAGGCCTCCCTCCCTCGCTGGGCGGGGACACTGTGTCACCTGAAACCGGCGGGGACAAAGGTTCATTTTCAGACTCGGCGGCAGATCTGGCCACGGCTGGTAACAGAACCCCAGGATGCTCGCCCGATGACTGTCGGTCGCACGCCAGCGTCCCTGCTGACTGCGTAAGCGCGACGCCAGAGATTTTGCAGGAGGGATCTGTGCCTTTGTTGGATTCAGAGGTTCCCGCTTGTGATGGGAGCCTCAGCCTCTTCCCCACAATCCCAGCCTCTCTTACCGTCACAGGCGAACCATCGGGTGCTAAAACGAAGGAGTCTGAGGGCGAGCACACACCGTTCGTTTCCGAAAGTCTGACCTCGGAGCAGCCAGGTGACGGGGCGTCAGCCGGGCCTCGTTCGTTACTAGACCGCACATCCGTCTCCGAGCAAGACTTGTCACTGAATGTGGATGAAACTGCCTCGGTCCCGGGTGAACCGCCTGGTGACTGTTGCCCCTTGGCGAATGCACCCAAGGGTTTAATGGAAAACAACGTTGTCTCTGAAAACAAACATGAGCGGGACGAAGCCATGGCTCTGGATCAGGCCTTGACAACGGAAGAACTCCACCGCGAGGAATCGTGGGATTTGAACCGTTCCACGGTCACGCGTAACGGGGACGTTCCTGCGTCCCGGCCTGAACCGAGTGATGGAGAGCGGTCAACGGATTCGGGACTCCTGGATTATCCCAAAACGGACACTTTTGAATCTCCCATTTCGGAGTTGAGCGGCTCTGCTCTGGAGCCGGCGTGGACTAGTGACGGCGAGGCCAAGACGATGTCCCTCTCTAAAATGGTGGGGGGTCCGGACCCTGCGGTCCGCGCTCGGGGCGAGGAGGACTTGTCCCCACTCAAAGCTGTGTTCGATGCCCTGGACCAAGACGGAGACGGCTTCGTTCGTATCGAGGAGTTTATGGAGTTTGCGGCGGCTTATGGAGCAGACCAGGTGAGACACGCTTTACTTTTACTTCAGAGTAGCTTTTTAAATGCCACACAATACAGCCATACCAAACAAAAACGATTTATTGGTGATTCTACACCCTCCATCCTCTACACTAGTGAGGTTCTTGTTTTTAAAATAAATAAATAAGTAATAAAACCTTGGCAAATTCAATCCAGTGAAATCCACCCGTCTGACGCTGACGTCATAGCCTTATTTCAGCGGGTTCGGTTTCTGACAGGCTAGAGGGGCATTTAATGGGTTGGAAGTAAAAGATACCGGGGCCAAGAAATGGTATACAGCTTGGTTGTTATTCAGATTTGTTTGTAATTTAAGAAATTCTCTCTTGCTCTCTCTTGCGTTTTGAGGATTTATGTTACACTAGCAAACATCAAAGCAGAGAAGCCTAAGCATCACTCGCACCCTTCTATAGCCAACATCTAATAATTCAAAGTATTTGTTTCTAGACGATAACTATTTGCTTCCCAATTATTTTAATATACTGTATCTGCTGGCAACTATCTGTCCCAACTGCCCCAGTGCCCCCTCACAAAGCAGCTCTGAATGTTTGGATTAATGAATTTGGCTAATAACGTCATTTATTATTAAAACCAAGCTTGGATTAGTAACTAATCTATATTTGGTGAGCGTTCAAGACAGAGGATTTGGGCCATCATTCTGATAAATCTGTCAAAAGCATATTGGCTGTAAATTAATTTTGTCAGGCCTGGCACTCCCCCGTATGTCATATGACAAACACCATTTCCTCATTTACATATTGTGTGGTTGAGGGATAAGCTCTTGTGAGATAGCTGATGCAGGCTCGCTGACTTTAATGTGTTATTTTAAGCACTGAGAAAGTGTCGGATCACAAACTGGTTGGAGTCATCCCCCTCTACCTGAAAGTTAAAGTGCACTTCCTGGTTCAGTGGTGTGCTCGCTGTGTATTTCTGTGGACTGTTCGGCTGACCACAACCCACACTGCTGCTGCCGTCCATTGTGTTCCATAGTGACTATGTGGACCGTTGTCCCCAGTTAATCCTCTATTCAGAACATGGCCAATAGATGCATATTTTAATGCATAACTGCCTCATTCTGTCCATCATGCCTGCGCATGTGCCACTGCTTTTCCAGACATTCACAGGAAATGGCCTTAATTCTTGTTACAGTTAGTTGCAAAAGGAAGCGTCATTAACGATAAAAGGCCAGATCCAATTTCGAATGCAGGCTTACTGAGTAGTGAATTAGTAGGACTCAACCCTCCTGTAAAACCTCTGTTTTGTTTATTTTAAAAGCCACTCAAGGTGAACTATGTGATTAGGTCTGTTTTAGTTTTACTAATCTTGCCTTGATATCTTATAGGGAGATTTCAGAAGATGCCACTAGTGATGATGGCTAGGCTGGGTGTTTTGAGGTCAAATTATATATGCGGTAACTGCACAAGTGGCAAAATGTACAAATAAAATCCAAACCACTTCCACACCAAATAAAGGTCTACAGTTGTCTACATAAACTGCAGCTGCAGTATTCAGCCATGCTTGCTTTTATAAATAGAAATGTAGGAATAGTGAACAGACACCAGTCAACATGGGACCAAGCTGCAAAGTTTCATGTGTCCTGCTGTTCCTTAAAGTTGGTCACCATGTCACCCCTAGTTGGTAGCTAGCAGAATAGCTGGTCAGACTGTTTCTGGCTGACTAATCCTGCTACTTTATCCCCACTCTCCCCAGTTCAAAGCTCTGTTGCCTCAGACATTTTCTGTTTACTGTGGTTACAGGATTAATGTTGTGTTTTCTGGTCAGAGAGTCTGAATCAGGGGCTCGGGTGCCAGCTCAGGATATGTTGACGCAAGCTAGCGCTGAAACACGCTAGGGAATTATGGGATGCATTGATGGGCACCGTTTTAACCTGCCAAAAGTCCCAGTCGGGATTGAAACATTGTAATATAAATTAGTGTATGGACTAATTTTTTTTATGTTTGTTTAGGATCCGTCTGTGACACCATTTCCACTTGATTACTGGAGCCTTTTATATAAAAAAAAAAAAATAATGTATGTTTTGGAAGTTTTAAGTTTTGTTAAGTCTAGTTTTGACTGGAAGCTCTCCAGCTCTACGTGACAATGTTTTCTTTATTTTCTGAGGTAGGCGTTGTGGCTTGCCTTGGGGTTATTCCATGGTTTCTCGTGGTTGTACACTACTTCCTTGTGAAAGATTTGTTTTGGAGAAGTCACTTGATTGTGCCGCTTCATTACCGTGCCTGTCTGTCATAGCAGAGCAATTGGATTTCAGGTTTCTAACAGTGACAGCCAAGTTTTGCCACTTGCGGCTAAATTGCTTCTCAGATTTCGCCTCTGACTTATCTTTAGAATTTAAGGAATGTTGCATAAGGACCTGTAGTTGACTCGCAGGTTCGTTCGAGACGAGCATAGATTAGAGAAGGACTGCTCTAATCTAACAAGGCCTCAATCCATTGTCTCTCATGTCTTACTACACAAACCTGCAGTTTCACAGGCAGAATTTACAAAACAATTCACATCCCTTAATGGAGTTTCGCATCATAACTGGCGAAAAGCCTTTTAAATTCAGATTTGGTGTAGAAACATGACACTAAGTAATACATTTGGACTTTTTCTCCTTTTATTGAACTATAGACATTCAAGCTTCAAATGAGGCCGTGCAGATCACTGTATTGAAATAAGTGGATGTTTCCTGCTTTTATATTTGAATAAGTCCCAGTAATTATCAATGTTCTCTGGCCATTTGAATACTGTACCACTAGTTTGAATGACTTCCAGTTGCGAGTAATAGGTTTTCAGCACCGTGGTTGGTTGGGGGTTGGGGGGGAAATGTTAACCCCACCGCCCATAACCAACATCAACAGAAATATTAGCTGATTTGAAACACAAGGTTTTGAATGCCAGTAAAGATGCCAGCCAAAGCAGACACGGGGATCTTAGTCACTACCCCATAGCTGGAACAACCGCTTTTTATCAAAAGGGTTTCTGAATGTGTTCACTAGCTGTCACGCTTGTGGTTTAGACGTCTTGTTGCCGTCTTTCCATGTTCACGGCTGTCGGAACACAGCTTTGCACTGCACTGCTTTACAGCAGTCTATATGAAGGCCGACCGGCGGCACCGCTAAGGTGTTAGCGGGAGCCTGCAGGAAGGTGTTTATCAAAGATTTGCATTGCATGCCATGTTCTGGTCCTCTGCATGCAAATACCTTCTGCAGAATCAGTATATATATGTGTGTATGTATGTGTGTGTATATATGTGTGTGTGTGTGTGTGTATATATATATATATATATATATATATATATATATATATATATAAATAAAATAATCGCTCTGTACTAAAGCAGGATTTGATCAATGTCACATACCTTGTATGCAGATGTCAGAACAATATAAAATACAGAATAAATGCATTCTATGGCCCCTTTAACAATGTTAGTGAATAGTTGAATCTTGTTGAAAAATGTACATGAATTTCATTTGTATTTGGTATGTTCCCCCTCCCCCCTTTTGCTTTAATGACAGCATGCACTCAAGCATAGCCCTCCACATGTTGTGTGACCCCTGACCCCTGTTATCCCAGCATGATTGGCCGGGATAATCATGCTGGGAAAGAGCTCCAAAAGAGCTTCTTGTGATGTCACAGAACGCTCGGCTTTCTCAGTCTAAGTAACCCCATAAATGTTCAACGGGGTTGAGGTCAGGTGACTGTGGAGGAGGGCCCATGACAGGTAGGACTCCCTGGTCTTCTTTGGTCCTCAGCTGGTTCTTGTGTGTTGGGTTTTTAAATGTTTCTGACTCCTCCCAACTTCCTGATCATTTCCAGGTTCACGTGGAGAACATTGGACGTTTTTAATATGTGGTCTCAGTCTTTCGGACCCCTCTGTATACCCGTCAGCGGGGGCTTCTTAAAACCGCAGCTGTAATGTTTGGGCATTTTATTGTTTAAGGTGGTAGGCGTGATGTGAAGCAGATTTTAGGAACGCTCACTACATGATGGGATGATGAGTGCCGAGGTCTTGCCTCGCCCGTTTTGAGAGCCACCAGAAATAGCTGCTTCCCAGAGAGGTGAGAGGTCAGCCCGTGGAGAGGCGGGTGAGGTCTTATCTGGCCGCTCACTGATTGAAAGAACCCCTTTTTGAAAGCCCCGTTGATGGTGGTGGTGGGGGTTGAGGGGCTCTGTACAAAGCACCCGGTGGGGTGCGATGGTCCCTCCTCTCCAGCTAGCCCGCCTTTATGAGCTGGCCCTTTTGTAATCCTCAGTGGAATGTCCTGTGGCCTGAAACCCCTGAACCCCCTGAACACCCCCTCTCGTATGTCTGCCTGTTGTTTCCATCCAAAGGTTTAGCTCTATACTACGCCGAAAATGGGAAATGTTAATTGATGCGCGTTTCCATCAAATACAGTCATGTTGTTAGTCATCGATATGGCACATTCTCCACCCAAGCGTGTTTTGTTTTTTCCATGGAAGTTTTGTTATTATGCAAATTGTGAATCTGCGCATATCGGGGACATGCACAAGTGGAAAACCTGTGTGTGTGTAATGCGGTGGTCTCTATACTGTAGGAGGGGTGACACTTTCCCCTTTTAGATGATGAAATGCAAAGTTGTTGATTTAAAAAAATACAATAAAAATAAAATAACTGACCACTTTTGAGTTTTGATCACTCTGTGGATTTATTTGCCAATTATCTGATGAATTCCAGATTTCAAGGTGTTCTTGGTGGATTAGCAGTTTGGTAAATGATCTTATTTCATGTTTAGTCCTGATTAGCTGCTCTTGTGAGAGCCACCTTTCTGAAGGTTGTATTTTTTTTTTCTTCCTCACCAGGCTTGGAAGAGCGAAACCGCACACACACACCAAATCTTTATTTAATTGACATTATTTAATCCATTTTGGGTTTCTGAACCCACCCCCAACTAATACACCCCTACTATATGGGAAAGTGTTCTGCTGATGAGGTCTCTAATACACCCTCCTCATACAGCCTCTGTTTATCGATGCTCTGTCGAAGAGCCTTTGTCACCCCCCCCACCCCCCACCCCGGAGAAAGGGTGCGTGTTCAGCCTTCTGGCTGCCCTCACAGTAGTGCTTTGTGTGGGGGCGCTCGGGTCTACCCTCCGCTGATCTAGACGCAAATAGGGGGATAGGGGGGAAAAACGTCATGCCTTCGCTGCTGCACCCTGGGAAGGGTAGGTGCCCCTGGGGCTCCTGTGGCCGGTGGCTCCACTTATCATTGGGGACGGGAATCGCCAGGGACCTCACGATTCGATATTACAACGATCTTTTGAGTGCCGATACGGTGCGTATCGCGAAACGGTGTGTATTGCGATTCTGTAGATATTCTGCGATGCGATATTACGATTTTTTTTCTGTGGAAACGCCGCGTTTCCACAGCTAGCTGGAGAGGAGGGACCATCGCACGTTGGCTTTGGAATGAGGGGGTTCGGGTTCTACAGGTCCGTCTGTGTCTTGCCGTTGACGTTGTTTTTTAAAGTTAAAGTTGTTTGCTAAAATATTTTTTTTAGTTTTTTTTTTTTTTTAATGACCACCCTATAGAACAGAATATAGTTGATTGGACGATAACATTCATTCAGTCCCACTAAGATTACATTGACCAAAATCATTTTTTTTTTCTTTTTAAAAAAATTTTTTTTTTCAACCTGACAATATATTAATATATGCCATATCCCTAATTATCATATCTATCTATCCATCTATCTATCTATCAATCTATATCTATACTGTGCTCACAGCTACGCTACAACCGTAGTTTTATGCTGTCCCGTTTGCTTTACCTGCTGCAGCGGTCTGTCCGGACATAATGTTTATAAATCCCTTATTTATAGTCTGCTTGGTGATGAGCAATAACTTGTAATAGAGCAGAAGTAAACAAAACGTGTGTGTGTGTGTACAGTATACGCATAGAGCATGCATGGAGGTAGATGAATTTCCTGTGTGCCGTGACGCTCTGAG